>JAUMHR010000072.1:2564038-2575453 GCA_032361145.1 Enteromius fasciolatus | reverse complement strand
TGTATTTTGAAGGTTGCAATACCAAGCCAGACATAACTTGCATGCTTCTGCATGATCTCTATATTGCAGTCAAAGCAATAAATCCCTTCTACTACAAACGTTAGTGGTGCAGAATTGCGGAAGGAAAGAAATAGTCATCACATTTGTCTGTACTTGACTCCACTGTGGCAAGAGACAAATTACACTGATAGTTAGTCCCTGCCAAGAGGGATTTCAGAATTCAGGCCTGAAGCTGCAAGATAGAGAACTTTATTTTCATACGTCCCGTCTACATAAGCTTTATCTACGAATGAGATACTTCTCCGAAGCTACAGACTTCCTACTAGATCCTGTGATGCAAGCACAAAGCACAGATATACTGAGAAAAGTACTCACCTCGCCTGTGACCACGTATTTGCCATCAGGAGAGAAGGAGACTGTAGTGATGGTTTTCCTGTGAGAGAGTGGACGGAAGTATTTAGACAATGTTGAAGTGCTAAAGTGCATCCTGCTAGCTGAGATTTCCTCTCCATCTTGTCACCCAATGCCTACAATGTTTTTGACGTACTCTACAACATATACTCAAGCAGTGGCATGAGTTTGGAACAGGACTATCTGTCTGGTCAACCAGTTGCAGGATGAGTTATAAAGCAAGTTTGGTAAAACATATACAATACATGTAAAACAATACCATTCAGTGAACAGTTCTTAAAAGAACCACTAATTTTCTTGTGTAAAGAGCATTTTAATTATCTGAAGAAACTTTTTGCACTACACTCTTAATATATAATAATAATAATAACAACAACAATTACTTTCAAAAGGGGATTTTCCACTTCTTTTTTCCACTATAAAGAACCTTTTATGGAATGGAAAGTTTCCACAGATGTTGAAGGCTCTCCATGGAACCACTGATGCCAAAAAAAAGAACCTTTATTTTTTAGGAAACTTATAAAGAACCTAGGAAGAATAGGAATGTTATAGGTTCTTCATAGAACCATAGATGAAAGATAAAGCACCTATGTTTTTAAGAGTGTAGTACACTTGTGCAGCTAATGAGCCGTAGGAGGTGACATTTATCCATGTTGTACTTGTTTACTAAAGTATGAAAGTCTTACCTGCAGCTATTGAGGATATGATGCTGTTTGTTTTTCTTAGGGTTCAGTAGCACCACCACACACCTATAAAACAATAAAAGAAAAGAGTCATTAAATCCTATTTAGAAGACACTTCCATGCACAAATGAGACTAATTTAAACATGATTATACCTGATTTTCCTGATTGACAATGTATCATATCCTGTGTCTGTTAAAATATTAGTTAGAGCAGTTACCATGATAGTACCTCTGAGTAATATGTACTGTACATATAATGTTTTTTGTTCCTGGTGAACATTCAGTATCATAATATATCGAGGTGGTTCCATGGTATTGCCATCTGAAGTCACTGTGCTAGGGTACTGCCACGGTTTTCTTTTCTTGGTATGTTTGTTTTGTTGTTGTATGGCGTATTGCGTGACAGAGACCAGTCTCGTCTACTGTGTTTTTCATCTGTCAAATACAGGAACAATCTCAATCCTTTTCAAAGACTTTAAAGGGCTTGTGTTTGTTTTTCATTCTTTTTTATGGTACTGTAGAATTGGTTCTATAAAGACTGCCTGAGACAATGTCAGGTGGGGGAAGTGACCTGCTGTATTGCAGACAGAAAGGGAAGGCCGCCAGACAAACAGAACACAGGAAATACGTCAAAGACCTCTGCAGAATCCTTCATGTTTGGTTCCCTCATCTGGTTTGTAGTTCACTCAGAAAAATGATGACAAGTAAAAAATAGCTAAAAACGAATTTTCCCAATTAATTAAATAAGTAAATAAAATGCTGAAGTCCCTACTAAAAGTAAAATGCTGATACAGAGACAGTGCTTAAACCGGTTTTCAGAGAGAAAAAAAAAACAAAACACCCTGCCATGCATTTCCACAGCCACCCAAAGAAGATGAGTCAAGTCTCTTTAGCTCTGTATAGCTCAATATATGAATTGCAATTTAACTACATGTATAAATAAATAAACATAGCAAAATTAATAGATGGGTAAACTTAATAGCATAGCATAAATAGCAAACATACAAAAGCACAAATAGCATAAATAGAAAAATAGCATTAATAATATATTACTAAATTATTATGAATATATTAATTTATAATATATAATTTATATTTTAGAATTAAAATAAATATGTAGCAAATAAAACAAAATTAATTTATTAATATATTTATTTGTTTATACTAAATAAAAATATATGTAATTAATTTCCTCATGTTTGTCCTCATTTTTTGCATATTAATTTGATATATAAAATATAGATACATCGGTAGATGGACAGAGATAAGCCTATAATCATCATCATCATGTTAAGTTTATATATTATACATATGGCACAAAATAAATTCTAAAATAATTTTAGATATATTATAATTTATACTTGTAATATATAATTATTTAAGGTAAATTAATACATTTATTATCATAAATAAAACATTTATACAAAATTGTGTTTTAAAAAGTGCAAGGGTCAGAGTCCCTGCTAATGCAACTTCTTAGAGTTCAGGGTCCATGTTTTGACTGGCCTGCTGCTCTTTGAATGAACACGTTTGTAAGACATCGAACATGACTCCATGCTCCAAGCTCCATTTGATAGGTACTTAGAAGTGACTAAAAAGGATATCCTCAAATAACATTTGCATATTCCGGCTTGATTTCAAAGTCATCGTACAAAAATTCGTACCAACCCGAAATCCTACATTTCATTAAAATCAGTTGACAGTTTCAAATGCCGCTCTGGAAGCCCTTTCTTGTCTGAGTGGAGGAATATAATGACAATTCATGTGCAAAGTGTACCAGGCTTTGTTCAGATAATCAAACATCTGCATCTTCAGAGTAAAGGTCTCTTCCACTGGCCGAGGTCCAGCTCTATAGGTCAATGTAGACACAAAAAACACACACAAAGAGAACTGAGTGGACTGCTACTCTTTCTGCTGGTGTCAGTAGGAGAGTCGAGCGAGACAAAGCCACACAAGCGCTCAGTCTCCCCCGACCACAGGAAGAGCCCTGTTTGGAATCTGTCAAGTCAAAGCCTCCCTGTCGTCCAGCTCTGTGCTTTACGAGCACGTCTGAGAGAAGAGGGACAGAAAAGATGACCTCATGCTTCAATAGCACATTACTCATGTCTCCAGAAACCACTGATGCCAAAGACAGAGAAACCAGGGGAGGAGCGGACCTTCATTGTTGGCAAGTAATACCATTAACGGATCTCGTGCACTATATATAAGCCGAGCTGCTGATGGGATTGACAGGCCATGGATCAATGACTATGCAAGCCTGTTGTACGAGCATCTACGGCTCATCCCATTACAAAGATAAGCTGATATGAATCAGTGCACAGTCAGCAAATATGCCTGACCTTGTATTTACACATGTGACTGCCCACCATTCACTCATGAACCACACTCAGACCTTTCAATGACCTCATAATTAACAATTTTTACAAACAAAATTGCATTTACAAGGTACCAGTTTACTCCAAAGAGCACTTCAGAGGAAGTAGTTGAGGTTTATTGCACCATTAAATCCTAAATGGGGAACGTAAATGGGGAATTCGCAAATTTTGAGGCATTAAAAACTAACAATGTACAGCATTTTAACATAATTTATTAATACAATTTAATGTTATTTTCAACTAATGTCAATAGACAGCTTTGATTTAAAATTGCATTAGTAAATGTGGAAAATCATCAATTTGTTTAAAAATGTATACTAATTATAGCCATGCATATTAATAATTAATATTAAATATAAAAAAAAAATATAGAAACAACTTATTCAAACTATTAACTGAAATTATATCAAATTATAAACAAAAACAGAAAATATAAAAATAAAAACTGGTTCAAAAGTTAAATAAAACCTATTCTAGTGTTTCAAGTATGCTAAAATAAGAATAAAATGAATAAATATGGTTGAAGTATTGTTCATTGTTACTGTAGTTCATGTTAACTAATGTAGACTAATGTTAACAAACAAAACCTCAATGTAACGTGTTACCTAATGAGGCTATATTTTTGAATTAACATTCATTTTGATTTTTATACTGTAAAAAGTGTTGTTCATTGCAAATAGCTGTTAACAAATTTACTTCAATGTGCAATCAGGATACGTTTGAACAGTATATATTGTTTGTTTGAATTTTGTTCAAGTAATCTTTGGGCGGATGGAAATTAAGAACCATTATTTTTTTCCCCTCACTGAGTTACTGGTTATGCATTGATGATCTATTATTGTGTTATATTGAGGTCGGTTTTATGTTTAGCTGTTATAGCTTTTATATTTACCTTAAATTTCACATAAATATTCGAACAGCACCACTTCTTCACATACACTCTTCAGCAGGGTGAGCTGGATGCTGTTTTTCCACAACGCTTGTCTTGTAAAACAAGGTTACACCAAGTCGAGCCAGCAAATGAACCCTAACAAAGAACATCGAATCCAATCAGCTAACATACCAAGTCACTGAATTGTGCCTAATAAAGTCTTGAGATGTGATCCTGTTTTCAAAAATAAACAATAAAAGCACCCACAGCACAATCTGGTCCACAGAAATCAGAAGTAAAACTCTAAAAATAATGCAGTGCTTATGTTATGAGATGATGTAGCATAAACAACATTGTTTGAGCTGTTATATAAACATTTTTTATTAAACAGTGTTATTTTAGTACACTATTTATTTAAAAATATAGTATTTAATAATATTTTGAATATTTTAGCTTTTATTTTTATATTTTCAGTATTTAATTTTACTTGTGGTTTAGGTTTTAGTGATTGTCATTTTTATTAGTTTTGTTTTATAAAAATATTTCTATTTAGCTTTATTTTTTCAGTTTTAGTCCTGGTCATGTGTTTTATTTTATTGCATTAAAAAAATAATAATAATAATAAAAATAAATAAATAAATAAATTTAAATTTAATAAATTTAATTAAATTAAATAATAATAATTAAAAAAAAAAATATATATATATATATATAAGTTTTAAATTAATTACTAAAATGTTGTTCTAGTTAACAATAACAACAATGACCAATTTGTTCATTCATTCAGTCATTTGTACCTTAACCTGATTAGTCAGTCGAAACTGTTCATTTGTACCTTACCCTGAAAACAATCAATGTAGATCTTTGAGAGGATTCACATTTTATTCAATGTGCATCTAGATTAACTTTCTACGGCACCAGAATCAACAACTTCAGCTAAAGCACGTCATGTGTTACTCAATATTTTTTGTTGTAATAAAAGATAAATGTTCCCTCTGGCATTTTAACACAGACTCTCATCCAAATCTCCTCCCGGGAGCCTCAGCGTGGAAGAGATATCTCTGTTTTGGGAAGATCACTGTAGGGTTGAACTGGAAAAATAGGGCCGTTTCTCTCCGGTGAGCAGAGCTAGAGGAGAAACGAAGAAAAAGCCCAAACACTCCCAGATCTACTCGAGTATGACTAAAGATTGACCGCTCAGAGCCAACGAGAAGATTCAAGTTACTCACAACATGAGCACTTTCCCACAGAGCTATTTACAGTAGATTCTTCACTATACAGTTTCAGCCCAGAGCTATGATAATGTGCCGTTTCCAACAGAATTTAATGTGGTTCTGACTGACATAATATGAATGTCATTGTACCATTGCAAACATGAGAACTTTATGAGAAAAGCTCTGCAATGAGGAAGTTTATCTGAGCCGTAAGATTCTGTTATCAAGTAATGACCATTGCTCTTGCGTGTAAATGTATTGGCTGTCGTTGTGAAACTCCGCAGGGCCCACATGTGCCATCATGTGCTACTTGCAGCCTGGAAAAAGCTGATCCAGCTCATTATCTCACCTAGTAGGGAATCGAATAAGCCAAGTGGAGTGTAGCAGTGCACAGATCGACCAAATGACTACATGCTCCAATGCTTTTAGGCCATGAAAACCCTCTGTGATACAGTTCTCCACATCATAAGCAATAACCATAGGCTACTATTCTAAACAGATACAAAGGCATAAAATGTATAATAGCAGCTTTTTAAATCTAAAAGCAAACTACATTCAAAACAGTTATATTCAATATTCAAAGTTTGCTGTCAGGTTGGCATAAAAAATTCAAATTTTCTCAAATATCTTTCTTTTTTTCTATAGCCAAAAGCAATAATTTGGCAACCTGGTCTCATAAAAATATGTACCTCTGTGCACTTTTTGTGCAACACTGTTTTTACGTACCTTACTGCACGTTTTGCCACAGTCTCAAAGAGAAATGTCCACTGTGTGGCTCTAAAATGCAAGTTAAATATGTAAACCCTGGCACGTTTTATTACGTAGATATAGGTATGTATTATGATGGTTCAGAATTGAAATATCCATGGACTGTCACTAAAGGCGGCCGTACACGGTGCGAATTCGGACAGTCGAAAGACCATATGGCCACGCACACATCACGAGTGACTCGGTTTACGGACGCAGTGGGACACGGCACGATTTTAAAACCTGCCGATTTCCGAGACAATCACATTCACGAAGTTCTGCACCAAAAACATGGACTCTGAGAAAGAGATCCTTTTCTTTGTGGCAGCAATGGCATGCGAAAAAACAAAAAAGAAAAGATAACGAAGGGCATAACAAAGAGTTTGGCTGAAGGGCAGAGAATGAAATCAATTTTGACAGCTCCTTTTTTATGGATTATTACTATTTATTATGTTAATTTAAATGCTGCTCACTATAGTATACATACATACATACATATATACATAGTATATATATTATATACTATATTATATAATATAGTATATATTAAAATATATATTATATAGTACATATATATAGTATATATACATACTCTGCAGTTCTTGCCAGAGTTTGGAGAGTTTGTCCTCTTTCTCGACAGTCAAAATTCTCCGTGGCGCTGCCATGTTCATCTTTCTTCTGTGGTTTTCTTATGCAGCTTGTGATTGGTCATTTCCAGTTTGCTTAACAAATCGGCTCATTCAACAGCACACACGTCACGTTTTCACTCCGACAGCTCCCAAAGTTTTTTGACATGTTTAAAAATTATTGTGAGGTCGGGAAGAGCTCGTAAGGCACTCGTCCCGTAATTTCTCACACACCATACGAGCCCCGGCCATTCGAGAAGAGACGATTTCCTCCGATAACCAAAATCGCATGCAAGCTCGAACCACCTCAAAAATCGCACCATGTACGCCCTACACCAAATCCAACCCTAAACCTACCATTGTTAACAAATGCAAAACTGACATAAAAAGGCATCTGTTGATGCAACCGTGCCATTTCAGCTTCCTTTTATACAGATTTGAACTTTTTTATCAAACCGTAGCTACATTAGATTAAAACCAGAGATCCTCGCCTCTTAAATACATCTCTGTACTCTGTGAGCTACCAAACAAACCTACTGTTTGTGAAAACCCATAGATATGAAGCTGGATATGTGTGATGTTAACATTCAAAAGCATCAGCTTTCAAATATACCAGCATATAAAGATTGTTCTGAAGTCATAATTTTCTTCAAGTAATTGTGCAAAAATTCCGCTTTATTAATCAAAACGAGTGTTACAGTACATTAAGTTTCATATTTTAAGGTTAGAGATTTTAACAAACTCCTAATCCTAAGAGCAACAGCAATTAGTAAGCATTAATAACTAGCAATCCAGTTAACAGTAGACTGCTACCATTAGACAGATGCAACAAGTTCTGCTGACTAAATATCGGTGTCAGCATTAATACAAACAGCATCAAGCGTGATACAAAACAGCAAGAGACTGTACATTAATTTTAGAAAGGACGTAAAACAAGCTCAAAGCTGTTGTTTGGCAGAAGCTAAAGATAACCAGCTCTCAAACAGCTTGTGTTATGGTCTCTCAAGTTTCACAACTGTTCTGGGTGTGTGTACAAGGGTTCAAGACGAGGCAGATCAAATGTTGTGGCCAGCAAATAAGGACAGTTGTAGCTTTGCCCCATCTGGTGAGTGGGATAAAAAACAGACAGGTGGTAGGGCACACACACACACACACACACAATATCACAATCAAAGACTTCCAGGAGTATTGCTGTCCAAGACCGAGCCCAGCAGTAAGTCTGGCTATTAGCAGCACCTCCCCATTGATCCAGGCCTGTATGCTGCTCTGCTTCAGACAGATGGTGATCAGGATGCCCTAATCCCACGCGTCTGGGCTCAGAAGTTAGCACACGTTCAGATGGCAGAGGATTATGCACCGTAGGGATGACCTGCTATATGCTCATCTAAAACAACCTTCCCACTTATCTGTCCTGTACCACTCTCATCACCAAACTAAAATTGCAAATATAATAATCAATACATTATATCAATAAATAATGCTTTCAAACAGGTTAATCAAAGACAGGCTAAAAACTATATACACTAGTTTTTTTCAAAATGAAAATAAGAAAGAAGTGTCTTATGACCATCAAGGCTGCATTTAAATTGATCAAAAATAGTAAACAGTAATTAGTGAAATACAGTATTACTGTCACTGGTGTTCAGTTACTGATTCTTATTGGTGCTTAATTATTAACAAGGATTTGTCATTATCAATGTAAAAATAAGGATTCTTTAAATGAAAAGAAAGTTGAAAATAACAGAATTTATATTTTAAAAGTACTATTTATTTGAAATGCAAATTGTTTGTTATTTATTATGCCATTATGATATTATAAATATCTTAAGTGTCACTTTTGATCTCATTGCTAAAGAAAAAAAAAGTATTTTTTCTTTTACTACTTATCCCAAACTTCTGAATAGTAGTGTATCAGTTTTTCATAAAAATATTAAGCTGCACAAACTGTTTTCACAAAAACAATAAATGATTCTTGAGCAGCAAATAAGCAGATTGAACACTGAACACTGAAGTAATGATGCTGAAAATTCATTATAAAACTGTATTGTTGATCAAAGAAATGAAGAAGCATAAGAAGCTTTCATCAAAAACATAAGGTATACAGTAGTCAACATTCGAAGTGGATCAAAACCTTTCATCAAAGTTGTCCTATAAAGGCAAGAATAGGTATTGTTTTTGATTTTAGGAATACTTTGATGAATATCTATATATCTATATCTCTGTATCTCTGTATCTCTCATACTGTGGTAAACTTTTACATCAAACATTGCTTCTTTGAATCTTGTTTAATTCGCAACTTGTGAAAATGAGTTTTAGCAAGAAACTGTCATCCAGGAACGCAGACAGCAACCTGGTGACCATCATCTGTATGCAGTACATCACTAACCATGTATGTTAGTAAAGGCATTCCACCAGCCCTGCAAAAAGCTTTCTCCTTCTGCAGTGACCTTCAAGTGAGTTAAATTGATGGTTAGAGAGAATGGATGTTCTCTCTCTCTCTCTCTGTGTGTGTGTGTGTGTGTGTGTGTTCTGAATGTGATGCCTGTATTGTGTATAAATATATATCTTATATAATATAACGCAGTATGCAAAAAAATTATATAAATTCAGTTGAGTTGAATTAAGCTCTCATTTAAACGCATTTACAACTAGCCAAGACAACTGATTTTTAATGAATGCCCACAAAGCCTTTTTCCAAGTACATCAGACAGCAGAGTCAAAATAAAAACGATACTTTTAATCTCTCCTAATGTATTCTCCAGCATGAGTGTCTTCTACTTGTTTTGTATTCCCGCGGGTGTCTTTAGATTGCGGCTCTCCTCTCAGAGCATGTGTGTGAGATGTCATTAGGGAGAGTGTGTGTGTGTGGAGCCGGAGAGCCTCACGAGCCCTGAATACTGCAATGCAGCAGAGAGAACGACCACACACACCACAGCAATGCTAAATCAACCTCTGTTCCTACAGGCTTCCATTCGTTTTTCACTCTCCCCATGTCACCCTTTCCTTCCTTCCTCACATCCGTCATCCTCCTCTCTCTCATTTCTCATCGTCGCATTGGTCCGTTCAGCTCTACTGACCCACTTTACTGCGGTGCACAAGGGCACGAGAGACTCTGACACACATTTTCATGCATCTTTGATTAACACAGAGAGCCGCTTATTCATTAAACTCATATCTATTCTACAGTGACCGCTGCATGACACTAGATCTCATTCATCACTCAAATGCTCTAATACAGTTTGCTTATGTTCCTGCATGCACAAACGGATGAATTAGCCAAGGGTGCTTTATTATTATAAACGACCTTGTATATTTGCAATAAATTGATCCGTTTACTTGTCTACGTGTGTTCCATACATAAATATGATTGTAATGTATGCAAGTCATTTGTTTTTTTGTTGTTTTCTTTGTCTGCACATGCATTGCACTGAGAGCTATACTGATGCATGCTAAAACACAACAGGTGCAATCATAGTTTCCTCTGAATCTACAAGAAAAATGCGAAGAAATCAAAAGGACGTGTGTCACTCAGCTTTCATTGTCTGCATCTGGTTTATTCAGTTTTTCCTGGCTTTGAGGAAGACTGTCCTAAACCACACATAAACTATTCACCCTTCAGGACAGAAGAGACAGTATGCTATACAACAACGCCTAATATGGAGTTTTAAAGTATTTCTCCTCAAGACAAAGAGTAAAAACATTGTAAAAGAATCATGACAGGGTGTTTGAAAAGGCGCACAAAATGGTTTACTCAACACCATGTTTAGCCAACGTAAAATAAAATAAAAACTTTTTTTTATTACATTTTCTGGTCTCACTGAGAAGAATACTTAAGCAATATCTAATATATAAAGTTCATTATTAATTATAATTGTTAATGTTATTAAAGTACTAATTAAGAAATTTTACCAAAAAATTTAAATAAATGCTCTACTAACCCAGTGTGCATTTACTTGATCAAAAATGCAGTAAACAGCAATATTGTGAAATATTCGTATAATTAAAAATAAAACGGTTTCTAAAACACTAAGCCCCGCCTCACGACTGACAAAAATAACAGTGTTCGCATGAGCAGGTGAAAGAGGATCGAGCGCAGGAATGATCGCGCGAGTACTTGAATTGCGCGCGGATGACATATCAGGTGCGCGCGAGGGTTTGAAATGAGCTCGCAGGCCCCGTTTCTTCGCATGTACATCTGTTTTCCTCTCGCGGAAATGATTTACCGCACTCGCCAGCATCAGTGGTGTGCTCGCTTATTAATGGCATAGATTTGCCGCCATAGATTAAGTGTGTTTTTTGCGAGCTTGGTGCTGCTGCTGCTGCGGCGGGGCGGAGGATCGCGATGAGGCTCAGCATATCGGCGATGCACGATGGCATCGTCTATCGACCCAACCCTACTATACATATATACATTATGTAAACAAATACGGTTATTTTGGATGCGATTAATCGTTTGACAGCACTAATATATATATATATATATATAT
>JAUMHR010000072.1:2537450-2563938 GCA_032361145.1 Enteromius fasciolatus | reverse complement strand
CATTATGTAAACAAATACGGTTATTTTGGATGCGATTAATCGTTTGACAGCACTAATATATATATATATATATATATATATATTTGTTGGTGCATGCAAATATAATACCATTTTGCATTCCTTATTTTCCAGTTATATATATTCTGTTTTAAAAGTTTCAAATTCATTTTCATAACAGGGATGCAAAACAACAGGAAACAATGTGAAGGTACAAAAAACCTAAACACCAACACTGAAACAATTCATTTAAAAATAATAAAATATAATAAAAACTAAAAGCAATAAAACTAATTTATTGTGGTAATCAGCACATCTGGTGAATATTCGCTACAAAAACTGCAGCACATACTAACATAATACAGATAAAAGCAGGGTGTCTTTAAACAAGTCTTGTGCAAATGTAGTCATAGGTACAATTCATAAAACAGGAAAATTCCCCGAAGAAAGCCTCCTCTTTAATTATTACACTACAGTCCAGATGGAGTTAATTGCTCTTTTAGATCTGAAATAACGTTCATATATTATTTGAATAACATTAATCAAAGAATTGATTTAATCTCAGATGCTTTGAATGGACTGTGACCTTCCATTGGTGTCAAGATCAGATGATAACTGAAGATCATAATCAGTTAAACCTGCAGGATACCATGGGGGACATCTGCTTTGTGGAGGACTAGAACAATGCAAACTTGGTTCCCTATCCAATTGTAGGATTTGCAATTATTTTATGTACATGCACTCAGTTGAACTACAGCACCATAAAAATCAACCTCAGATAACCTCACATTTGTTTACAGCATCGGCACAAGATTCAAACAAGAAAAATGCATTTCACGGCCCTCATAAAGAACCGGCTCGGTATCTCACAGACATGTGGGGTCTGTCAGTGGATCTGTGACAGCTGCATAAGCCTGCGCTAATTTTCCTACCTATAGCAAGCCAAGACATCTGCACCAAATGCTCGCTTGGCTCAATCAAACTGCTGACTTAGCATGGGGTGTAGTTTGTTATAGGAGCTGTGTGAGCTTTAAAATTAAAAAAAGAACGCTTCTACTTTCCTAAACTGCAATAAATAGATTGCAGATAGAAGTACGGTTTGTTACAATATGCAACGAGGTCCTGTTTAATTTATGTTTTTAAAACATGCATTTTTGAGCGAGAGAGACAAAATATAAGCTTTCTTAATATACATTCATTGGTTTGAACTTTAGAAATTGAACTAAATCAGTTCACAACAGTCTATGATGTAAAATAAAACAACTGATTGTGGTCTTCCAGCTAGTGAATCAATTTATAACCAATTTATAAATGTTGGAATTATGGTTATACACAAAAGTTTGGGATTTATAAATAAATAAGTTTCATCTGCTCACAAAGACTGCATTTACTAGACCAAAAACACTGTAATATATATTACAATCAAAATTTTAATTGTACTATTTAATTAATGTGACCCAAAGCTGAACTTTCAGCCTCATTAGCCTTTAGTGTCACATGATTCTTCAGAAATCATTCTTTTACGCTGATTTTCTGCCCAAGAAACATTTTTTGTAATTCTTGTATTTTGTACAATTAAATATTTTTGTGGAAACTGTAATCAATTTTTTTCAGGATTCTTTGATGAGGAATAGAAACTTCATCAAAGAACTGCAATTATTTGAAACATTATACATGCTTTCATGACCAGTTGTTAAAAATTTAATGCAACCTTGCTGAATGAAAGAAAAAAAACCTTTACCAACACCAAACTTTTGAATGATTAAGTATGCAGTACACCGAGGTTTCATTTCCAATCCTCTCCTCCTCATTAAGACAACATGTTATGGCAACAAAGAGTTAAGAATTTAGTTCAGAGAACTCAAGCTTAACTAGTTAATCAGATTATAAGTACCATGTGATGAGTAGAGGAAGGCTTTTCTCCTTTATATACAAAGATAGTATTGCTGGTGCCCCATGTTATATAGTCTTGTATAGTAAAACGGTTTCATTTAATGTATAAAAATTGAAGGAAATAATAGTTTTCTAATATCTGAAGAAGAAAAAATGTGTTAAAAAAATACTCTGGATGTGTACAGTGATTTTACACCACACAACCGTATGATAATCCTTATTCATACACAACGGCATTACCATAGTGCTTCAAAGTAATTCAAGGAATACTGTGTTATTGCTATTGTGCATGTCTGAAAAAAAGATGGCAAGAGTGGAATAACGCAGGTGTGTTTTACTATAAATCACAAGACCAGGTGCACTTTTCCACAGATAAAATAGACAAAGTAATTTTTATTCTTGGCCACTGCCCTAATTCAATCCATTTAGATGGCAAATATATCTAAATTAAGCTGCATTCGTGCTTTGGAGAGAGAACTGAGCTGAATTGTCTATGCAATACCAAGTCTCAGTAGTTTATAGGCTGTGACTGCAGCACAGTCAAAATCTCTGTCAGACTCGGCACTTCCTGTTTGTACCACACCTAATTTCCCTCTGAGATCACTCATCTGTTATCAGACTCTTATCTTGCCTCTTTTCCCTTTGTGGTTTCTTTTTCCAATAGGAAATTCCTGCATTGCATTGAACAAGGATATTTATGTGACTCACCAAACACTGTCTTTTTTTACAAAGTGCTACAAAAATGAACCACCTTGTGTGACTGCCTCAAAAATGAGACCTGACTCACCATCATAGATCATGATTCCACTGACTACATTCACCTGGTTATTTAGGCATGCGTCACCAAAAAATAGCAAAAAAACGTGTCTTATCGTGTGAAACAGAGTTACTTACCCGGCTGGGTAGGCAACAAGCCCTGAATGTGGGTCACACGCCAAAGCACGATTCCCAGCAGAAGTGATTCCCAGGACTTTCTCCAACGTCACCTGTATAATTACATGTAGAAAAAGGTTTTTATTGGTACTACAAGATCATTAAAATAAGCCTTTAATGTCACAGAAAGTGAAATAATATCATATAAGCTCTGCTTTTAGGCCTACATCTGTCATATATATATATATATATATATACATATATACATATACACACACACATACATAAATATATAATTTAATTATACATGTTATACAAGTCATGTATATTTAATGTGTTAGGAACACATTAAATGAAAATCTAAATTTACAATTACAAAAAAAAAAAAAAAAACAACAGGGAAAAACCCATTTTGTTGTAAGCTACATTTCAGCCACTTAGATTATGTAAGTGTTCTATTGTATTAGAAATGACAAAGTCTATAACTGCATTTAAATTATGTTAAAATAGACTTCTTTTTAGTCAGTATGTAATGAGCAATTCAGCAGGTAAATTACAGCAACGCAAGTGCTGCTGTGCAACAAATTCACTTGGATGAAGACCTCTTATAAAAATAGTTTATTATGCAAAGACTTTGTTTAAAGAACCCGAGAGACTTTAAATGCCCAGAGTACAGAAACAGAGCGACTGCAAAGTGCTGTTGCCATCCTAAATGGAAATTATGAGCTAAACTTTTTCCATGCTTTGTTAAGTAGCAAAGAACTACTCAAACTTAAGGCAACATGCTGAAGCATAAAACAAGCTTAAATATGAAATGCACAATAGTGCAAACAGTATGCATTAAAAGTATTGTGTCATAATTATGGTGTAACTGCATAAGCACTGACTAATATACAACATGCTTAAAATGCAATTATTTGGTAAAACAATACATAAAGTTGTTACTATTGTAATTAAAGATTGCATAATATGTATGAAAAGGAACACATAATAATGTCATCCTATCATTCTAGCAAAACAATGAGGAATGCACACTGTATGCGTTTTCAGCATAACACATAAAAACAACATCTGATACCTTTATTCTATGCATGAAAACCTCTTTCAGACCACTTCTTCAAAGCAAGCATGCTTTCTCACATCAATCACGACCGCTTTAAGTACAGGTCAACGGAGAAATGAAAGGAACAAACACCTGGTTTATGGAAGTGGTCTCCTCTAAATCTGCCATCTTATATCACTTCCTAAGTGTATGGGTGTATAAAGGACCCAAGTTGCTGGTTTTACCCCTCAGAAATGCATTTTTCAAGAAATCCATAAGCTGAAGTCAGCATTTGGACTTCAAATGCTACGTATGTACATTCATTATCCTACCGTAAGCTGAATGTAGCCTCGGTGTACTACCACAATTTGTGCTGAACATGCCAATATAAAAACACTGTAATTGTGGTTGTTGCTTTGATTTATCATCTTTCCAAAGATGTTCTGACAGACTTCCGTATATACACTGTCAATTAGTGTCTCGGAGTGCTGGAACAACGGAAAAAAAATGCTCTTTTTCTAATGCATGCTGTTTTTAAGCAATTTCTCGTTCAGCATCTCTAATGGGAATTTCTGAACCAACCGGCTGCGTCATGCACTTTTCCAGAAACTTTCTTGCAATCGTTGTATGTCAGATCCTGGGAGAACAGCAAAATCCTTGAGCCAAGAGTCAATGAACTGCACAGCACCTGGAGGAATAGCTTTGATTTCATACAGTGTGTAAACCTTGGAATATAAAGCCCAGACTAAGAGGTGAACTCATATATAGTCTTACATAAAGCTCAGATCCCTTTGTCTGGATCCATACGCTAGAGATTCCTCAAACGCTTTAGGCAGAGAGAGAGACAGATCTGCTCTTTTGTACGAAACAAAGGCACCTTGACACAGTCTTTTGCATAGCCCTTAAATGGTATTATGTACAAGATATTGTCTCTAGAGCAGTGATCACCACACACTCTGGAGTACTGACATTTTTAAATTGCATGTTTAATGCATGACATTTAATTGCAGAATGTGTCAACCCTGATGAATGTAATAAATTAAAAGAGTATTTTTAATAATACTGTATATGCAACCATTCAGAAATTGTAAATATTTAAAATTGCTAATAATATTCTGGCCCCACAATATGGCTATAATATGGCAATATCCCTCCTTCATACTAAGTCTACTGAACAAAATTTACCACCAAAGAAGCGAAAAGCATAAATCTCATCATTTAGAGAAGTAATAGCACACATCTCCTTTAAAGGAACAGTTCATTGAACAGTTGTTTTTTTACACTCTTAAGCAATCCAAGATTGAAACAAATTTGGAGAAATGTATTAAAGTGAAAAGCAACATGTTTGTAATAAATATGCATCATTTTGACATTTTTAAAAACAAACTAATTTTCTTATGTTGAAAATATGATCAAAATATAGAGCTCTCTATCCATAATATCAGAGAATATTTTTGGATGAACGCTTCTTGATAAACTGTAATAAAAAAAAGTTTACTATGTGAGCCGGGGCATGAGTTGAGCAATAATACCTTAGTCAGCAGCACTATAAATTCCTTAATATAGACTAGTAAAACATTCCATATAGACATGGATTTGGTTACTGAAAATGCATGTGCTAGTGTGAACAACAGTGTGTAATTTATGAGCAACAAATCATATGCAGCTGAGGTCTCGGAGTTATTCAAAGCGTTCGTCTCGTTTGCAAAACATTCTTAACAATCATAAAGTCACAGGGCTCCTGTGTATGGAAGGGAAGTACAGTCACCCAAGGGTCTGCAGCAGTAAACAGGCAATCTGAACGGAATGCAACAGTCAGTGATGACTACTCTGACACAATAATAGTTACAGTTCCAATAACAAGAGCAGTTGCATATATTCAAAGAATAAGAAACGCATTTCACACTTACAAGACTGTGTGTATACAAAGCGTCACGTTTTAAACAGTGAGGTGGAAAATCAACAATCATCCACACTTAAATATGATTATACTATACCCATGGAAATGATATGCATAATATTTTCAAAACATGCACTTGACCACTGCTTGGTTTTGAAAAGATTCTATAACAAACATGTGCAATAATCCCCAAACTAAAAAAAGTCACACAATATACTGAGATATATACCTGCATATCGCAGTCCACATTTGTGCAATATATTTTCTCAGCAACATTACCAGTGTTTTAATGAATTCCATGCAATTAATATTATTGCATTATTTTTTTTGTGTGCATTATATTTTCCCAGCATGCCGTTTACCAGAGCTGGAAATTATTTGTGACATGTGGCAAATATAGGTCAGTGAATTTTAGTCCTCACGCTGTTGCATTGTACTGACAGAGCCACAGTATGCCTTTGTAGAGTTTACATAAACCCTGGACATATCACATATTGGTGCCAAAGCACTGTCGCCTAGCATTAAACTGCAGAAAATCACAGCTTTCCTGTTAGGTTACATTTGCAGATAACATATTCCATGCATGCTTCGTGTCATACAGTAGTGCACTGTACCTTATTACTGAGATTCTCTTTGTTGTTCCCAGCTTTACTTCTTCTCAATTTGATGGAAGGCGAGCGGAGCAGATTTTTAAGCCGACTTTTGATAGTTGTATTTTCCATTGTCATCTTGATTTGGTATAGTGTTGAGGCAATGTTTCCAGCAAACAGACGGCGGGGCAGCTGAAGCCCTTCGCTCTAAAATCACAGTCGGTAATCAATTAAACGATACGCGTTTAAAACAAGCCATGGTCTATTCACAGCCTTGTATTTCATATACTAAACCAGTCCGCCGTCATCGCAAGCCACTATCGGAGCTTTAAATCCCGTGCGGCAGTCCTGTCGGTGAGAGACGCGCTTCTCCCTAACGTCCATTTGTTAAAATGGAGCATGTTTCGTGTTTAGAGTCAGCAGTTTGACGGCGAGCCGGTCTGAGAGCTCCACTATTCACCTCCAGCCGTGATACCTTCACCGGTGCGATGTGTGTATTTACAAATCCTACTACTGTAAAGGCAATACTCATGAATATTAATTACGCAAGGCGACTTGTTTTCAGTCAGCGTTTCTGATTGGCTAAAAGGCTAACGTCGGGAGGCGGGCATTGGGCAGCTGACCAATTAGCGATTTCTGTTATGGGGGAACGCTCGGCTCCTGAATATTAATGAAATTACGTGTTTCATACCCCTAGAAGGGTACTAGTCGTTGCATGCTTGACCTAATTTAATATTTAGATTTGCCTTAGCCATAGTATACATTAAATACACACATCACGCATGACTATTAGGTGGATTATACTGCACATATGGGCGGTTGTGTGATACTGCAGTGTTTCCCTAAGGTGTAGACAATTCGTTTACTCAAGGCAGTGTTTATTTTGATGTTTGCAGATATTAGGACTAAAAGTAGAACAGAAAAATTGTGGGATTATTATAGTCATTTCACCAGTTGGAAAATCCAGTTTGGGGTAGTAACTCAAAAGTACCATCTTGACTCAGAAACAAACCAGCTACATGCTGGTTATACCATCTTCTGCATAAATGTCTTTTGCATTTTACAGCAATGGCTCCAATGTAAACACCACATGGTTGCAATTCCCCAGTCTAGACCTATGTCATTCTGAGATATCCATGCACATAAACTTTATATTAATTTTCCAAGTACGCTAACGGAAAGACAGCAAGCAGATGTCATAAAATCAGGGGCATGATTAACAATGAAGGGTATTTATGGCTGACACATAAAGATTTATGTAGAACAAATTCAGCCTGCTGTGCAATTCAAACTGAAAATAGCAATAATTGAATGACAAGTGCAACTGCTTAACATTCAACAGATTTATCACTTCATTCTCTAACCCTTTATAGGTTCAAAAGGATACTAACACTGACAAATTAGCATTTGGGCTATTTGTTGGACTGAATTAAGGCTGGTGCATACTTATCATTTTATACAAGTCTGCCATCTAGTGATGCCAAGAAGTACCTTGGGATCTTACTTCTAGGTTTTTTTTTTTTTCATTCAACAGTAAAGTTAACCTGACTAACAACTGTATGTGGCCACCTCTAGAGCAACTGAAATTTTGAACTCATTTAATATTTGAAACAGGGAGTCAGACATACACAGATACAAGATGCACCTTTTATCTATAACACACAATTATATCAGTAAAATCTTACCTAAATGTATACAATATAGGACATTATACACACACAAAGCATAAAAAATACAAGCACAAGATTATTAAAACATTAGATACATCAACTCACAATTGTGCAACTAGACAAATTTGGGGCAACTAGATTTTATTTTGAGTTTCGCCCGTTCTGTCTTTGGAACCACCACGAAGTTGGATCACGCTGAGAGGATCCTCTGAATGCCCTTCCAAATCTTGTTTTTTTCTTACTTGTAAGACCTTTCGAACCCAGTTTGCCAACACAACCAGTTCACAGTGTCCTTGCTGCATGTGGAAAATTAAAGGATCAAGACATGCATTGAGGCAATACAGTATCTGGGAGGCTTCAGAGAGCAGGTTGACCACCCATGCAACCCAACAAGTGTTTTTGCAGTGATCCAAACTAAAGAAAATGATACAGGCGATAATGTGAAGCAGCTGCCCTGGCACCCAACAAACCAGGAAGTTGGCAATGAAAACTGCAATCAGCCAGATGGTCTTGTCCAGGCCTTGCATGTTGCTTGGGCCCCACTGTTGTCGTGACTGCTTCATTCGGGAAATGATCTTCACATAGGAGGGAATGATGAGGAGCAATGGGACAGAAACTTGAATGGAGTAATAGGATAGAAGATTGTAGGTTGCTTCAGTGGTCCTGAAACTGGAGATCACTACTGCTCCACACACCTGGATGCCATCCTTCCTCACCCAGTAGAGAATGTTAGGATAACTGAAGTAGATGAAGAGGCCTGTGATGGCCCAGAGTAGAAGTGAAACAAGTGCAGTGTTCCGAGGGGTCCGTATCATCCGGGACTCCAGAGGGAAGACGATTGCCAGGAAGCGGTCAGTGCTAATGGCGCAGATGAACATGGTACTGGAAGTCAACCCGCCAAAGTATAGAATTTTTACCACCACGCAGAGTGAATGGCCAATTTTCCAGTGGTAGTCGGAGCTAATGTAGACAGCCCATGGTCCCATAGATGCCAGATAAGCAAGGTCACAAAGAGCCAGGTTCAGTACACCTATAGACCCAATACTCCAAGGTTGGGACGGACGCAGACAAGCCCACAGGCTCCAGAGGTTTCCAACTGTTCCGAGGATGGTAAGTATGTAAAAGACTAGAGGTATGAAGTTGGAGGCGTACATGCGGTTGGAGGGACAGTCCATGTAGGGAACCAAAGGAAGGGCCAAATCACTGGGGTAGGTGCAGTTCCAAGCCCGATAAGAACTGTTGTTTACCGCCGACATTTCTTATGCTTGGTCTATATTCTTTAAGAGAAAAGAGCTAAATTAGTAACCTTCGTCTTGTAAATTATTATTCTTGGCTTCTGATCACCACTTTGGTCTGTAAACTAAACTTAATCACAATTGAACTCTCATCTCATTTGACACAAAATATGCAATAAAGAATTGATGGATCTTACCTTGAGAAAGCTGAAAGATGTTTGACTACACCCATTTGTCAGCCGCTGTATATCAGCCCTGGTCCCTCCCTGAAAGACATATTGTATCTCTCATGGGAGTTATATCCACGGTAAAGACCATGGGTTGATAATTAACAGATTCTGTAATTGTCTAAAGTCTCTATAAATATATGAATGAAAATGCTGGGGTTTTTTTAGCCAGCTTGCTAATTGTGACCAACTGATGGGTTACATTTCCCAAAAGCACCTTAAGCTGAAGTAAGGTAAGGAAAAAGGATTTTAAATCAACCAGAAGACCCCAAAATAACTTTCAACATACTTGTGTACATTTTTATTGACTCAAAAAGACACATTCATCTCTTTTACAAAGGAGGTGAGAGAGCACTGATTTATAGCATATAAAAATAAGTATTTTAACAGTTCGCAGACTAACAAAAAAAGGAATCGATTTTACATATTTACAATGTCCAAGAAAGGTTACATCAGCCAATATACAGACTTTTAACAAGCCAACATATTTACAAAAACCAGTGTAGCATTAAATATAAACAAGAACACACAGAGTGTGACTGCATCTTGTTTTATGTAGCTTTTAACTTTCCCATGTAGTTTGTCTGTACCTGTTTTATCTTAATATAAAGCAAAACAATTGCATAGTGATTACTACATTTTAAGCTTAAACTGAGGGGTGTCTTGAAGTTAACCGCCTCTCTTGGTGTGACATAATCGCGTTAAAACAATAAAATGCTTCAGACTTTGTAATTTATGTTGCTATTGAGGTTGGGAATGTGAAAATAGGTTTTCACAACTAAAAGGCTCAAATGCCATAAACTGACTGCACTCAAACTTCACCTATTGGAAAACAAACAAAAAGACAGAAAGATTTAAAACTGCAGTATTAACACATCCGAATAAACCTCAGAAGTGTACAGTCATTCTTTTATTCCTAAGCTCCTAATGCTATTGTTATAGGTTTACTATTCTCTAAGACAACAAACCTACGTCCCAATATGCATATAGAAGAACCTTTTGAAAGGCACTCAACATAAGATATAAAGTTTTGTGTAGGGTTAGGGTTATATTTTGTGTATATAAGATAGCTTTTCTGTAACAAGAACAGACTGTTTATACTGAATTTAACATCTATTATTGCCTTTACATGTGTTGATGTAATGGGTTTAATCAACAGTGGTGTAAGAGACAAAGACAATGACATTTGCCTGATCTCATTAGCAGATAAACTCAAGGGTGAAGTCTAAAAGTCACTGGGCAAATGTATTTGTTCCTTAAAAGGTCGCCTAGAAAACCGCCCTAATGATCTTACAAAATCCCCATTGCAAACAATTATGATCAGCTTCACCTTCACTGTGCAAAGGGAGAAACAATCCTATGTTAAAATTTCAAGTAAATGTTTTATTTTTAACTCCAATGGGAAAGAAAAACGTGCTCCAATGTGGAGGTTAAGATGAGCAAACCACTTATTTCACAACTACTGCCACAAAGAGTGGATACACAATTGCTAGCAAAGCCAGTCAGATATCTTATTGGTGTAGTGTTCAAAAAAAAACAAAAAGTGAATGAAACAAACATCTTTGGATTTACCAGCGGCACAATAGGTGGTGCCCACGGCAGCAGGACTTGCACAGCAAACAGACAATGAATACATAAAAAAAAAACTATTCTGTACATAAGCATGTTAAACGTGAGCAGCAGCTATACCTGATTCATAGATAAGTAGATCACATTTGAGGTTTGTGAACATCTTCCTCATTTGAGTCCGGTTTGGAAACTGGGCAGTCGGTCACCTTATTCACAACAGTATCTTGAGCCTTTAACCCAAGAGGAACCAGTTTAGGCATTGGCCTCCATGTCACACTGGTCCCTTCATTGGCTGACTGACCTGATGCAGATTCACATGCAGCTTTCATATGCAATAGTGGTGGTGGAGTAGGGGGATCGCCTTTAACGCTACCTGCTGGGGCTTGCGAACTTTGAACGTTTATTGATGGTGCAACCCCAGATTCGGATGAAACAGAAGGTGAATCGGATCCAAAAATGACTTTGACCAATTCATCCACTTTGGGTGGGATATCGATTTCATCTTTAGAGTCTGGAGACATCAGATCTTCATCCAGAGTTAGAAACAAGGGACTGAGTGCACGGTCATCATCCTGTTCTGGATCTGCCTGCTTGTCTGAGCATGCCTGTACCTCGCCTGGCACAACAATTCTCTGATCTTCATCTTCGTTACTCAGCTGCTGGCTAAGGAGAACAAGTTCATCTAACAAAGACAGTAGATTTTCATCCTCAGGATCACTGCTGTCATCCTGACTTTTCTTATTAAGCCCTTCCTGGTTGGATGATGTAACAGACGCACTGCTCTCATCTTCTCCAACAGGTTGTTTGGGGTCAGCCTTGGATTGAGGCTCATCCACAACCGCCCTTTCCTCTAAATCTGGAATGTTAACATCTGAGGGGTTCTGCTGATTTTCCACAGGTGCAGGGACAGATGTTGACTGTGCCTGGACAACAGATGCATCTTTCACAACTTTCTGTGGTATTACCAGATTCTCCGCCGGTGTAACCAGAGAAATTACATTGGTGATATTTGGAAGGTTGGGGGAATCCACTGAAAATGAGGCATTGTAAAATAAAGAAATTTTTACTTAGTTGAATATCACTGAAGTATGGAAGCCCATTTCCGCCAATGACTTCTGATAAGGACTTTTCTCATAACTGAGATATAAACTCACAAATACTTGTCATAAAGTCTAATTCATAGTGGAAAAAGACCAATTTTTACTTTACAACTCGCTATATTCATAATTTCAAGATATATATAATTCCCAATTCTGACTTGATTTATCAGGTTTATATATCCCACAATTCTAACATTAATAGTCTCACTTGCAAGTTTACAGCATGCAGTTGTGAGGAAAATATTCTGTCACAATAACCTTTTATTTTTCATTCATTGGCAGAAAATGACTTGTCAACTTACTAAAAATAAATAATGTGATTCAATAAATATGACTTAAAGGAAACTTACCTTGTGTGTTAATATTAACAGGACTGTTTGTAATTTTGATAAACTGAGGATGCAACAATGGAAGGGGATTTTCCACTCCAACTGGATGAGACACTGCAGGAACTATAGACACAGATGCTACACCTAAAAAAAACAACAACACAATGTCGGTTTTAAATATCACTTACTTTATACATAACATTTTTAAAAGCATTTTTGACCTATTCAGACAAACACCTGGTGTGGATGATTGCTGTGTCCCTACTGAGGTGATGCCAATCGGTTGAAGTGGGTTGTTTATGGTTATGATTTGATTGCATGGAACCATGGTATTCATCAGAGGGAATACTTGAGGTATACACACTAAACAAGAGAAATAGAAAAGTGTGAACATCCGAAAACCAGTTCCAACTAAGTCAAGTCAACATGGCACGTTTTCTTCTCTCACTAACCATTAGTTAAAAAAGGCTCTTTGTCTGCAGGTCCTTGTATCACCTGGGATGAAGCACGGGATAGAATGTTTGGCCGTGTTCTCTCACGTGGTATTGAGGAATATTTAATAGGGCTTGGGACAGAGACAGGTTTCTTTTGTGGACTGGAGTTAAAAGATTGCTGAGAGGGTTTAGAGGTGCTATCTTTCTCTTTATCCTGAGTTTTAAGAGTGTTTTTGCTGCCATCAAGGTTTGCAGGTGAGGCAGTCGGTGCAGAAGCACTTTCAGTGTTTTCCAGGCTTTTTTGTTTTTTAATACTCAAGTCCATCGGTTTGGAAGGAGAATAGGTGGGTTTGGGAACATCTTTCAATTTGTTCTGGCACGTTAAATATTTCTGTTTACTTCCAAGATCAGCTAGTTTAGGTTTTGGTTTAGGCGTTGCCTTATTTAGCTGGGACTTCATCTCTTTTGCTTTAGACTGGACTTCCAGGGCTTTTTGCTTAGCAGTAATTTCACTAAGCTTCTTGCTGATAGACTCTGTACTCTTGTCTGTGGACAAAAACAGATACACTATTTGTAAGCAAAACACAGATGTTCAAGCATTCGCATTATATCTTATAATATAAAAAAAATATCACAAATATGATGTTGCTGATCTGTTATAAAAACTTGCAAGAGGGAGGAAAAAAAATAAATAAAAATTTCAGTCTGTGGGACTGCCTTACCACACAATTGGGAAAGTGTCTTTAGGTAACGCTGTTTCTTAAATTGCTGTCTCTGTTCTTCTTTTACTAATCGCTCATCTTGCTTAACCAGGGAGTCAATCTCTTTTTTAGCCTTCAGTAAAAAAATAAAAACAAAAAAAATGTATTAATAACATAACACAAAATACTAAACAATATTTTCATTTCAAAGTATAAAATGAAACAAAACCAACAACAAACCATTGTAAGGATTCTCATTTTGGAGGTTTCTAAATTTTTTGAAGACATTCCGAGTGTTGCCTGAAGTTTAATAAAACAGTCTTTAATTGTGCTGCGCCTTATTCTCTCCAGCCTCACTCTCTGCACAGAGGTTTTAAAATACAATGCATGAAATATATTACTTGTTACAAATGGTTGGATCAGTCAATTTAAAAAAAAGAAAAAGAAAATGTATATGTGAAACTGAGAGGATAAAACTTACCCTGACCTTCAGCTCCAAACTTTCATCATCATTATGCCTCTTGCTACTGCAAAACAGTTTTAAATTATGCAATTAGTAATTCTGAGGACAGACATTTTCAAAAGCAAAGCATATATTTCTGTATAGTGTAGATAGCAGATCAAGTCAAGTAACGAAAAAATAAAAATGCAAACCACACTTCTATATAATCAAGACATTAATCAGGTGTGTATTACCTTAAATATCGGTTCCGCCTCAATGCACATGCCCGAAATTTGGCAATACTGTTTTCCTCAGCAGACTCTTCAATGGACTCAATATCAACTACCACCTCTGCAAAATCTTTCATGTCAGAGCTCAAACCATCTGTATCCAACATCCTCTCTGCTTGATCAGAATCCTGGATAACAGGAAAAATAGAACTAGCCTGAACAAGCAATATAACAGTTTGTTGATCTACATAAAATTATTCTGTAAAGGTGAAGAGAGTCAATTATACTGAGCCCTTACACTCAAACTGTATGCATCTTCTTGGTCATCATCACTGTACAGGTCAGAGTCATCAGTTAATTCGGTTACGTCCGAATAATTCTCTTCCGTATCAGAAACAGGAGCTATGTCAAAATCTTTTTGTGTCACTTTGGGATTAACTATGTTACCAGTCTCAGCCAAACCACCTCCAGAAAAAAGACTGGGTTTTGGAGAGGAGGCACCAGAAGATGGAAGTTTGGATTTATTGTCTGCTACTATACTGTCAGGACCTTCACACCTATTTTGTTTAGAATGATCAATCTCAGATTGGTTTCGGACATGACCGACTGCCTTCTCTTTTGAAACTGAGCTAACAGAAGTCTCAGACTTAGCAGAGTTCTGGTTGCATTGCGTTGAACTTCCATGCTTAAGCAATGTAAAGCCACTCTGAGGGACGACAGGAGAGGAAGTTGAAGTGAGAATTCCAGTGTTCTGAACAGGGTGTGGTGGGAGAATTCTTAATGTACAAGTCCCAGACTGTCCCAGAAAACTTGGAACAACTTTAAGGGTAGAAGGCATGCTGCACAATGAGACTGCATTGGATGAAGTGAGTGTGATTGGCTTGGAACTCATAGACGAAGATATAGGGACTGGAACAGTGACAACAGGCTTTTTCTGTATTTGTGATATTGGGCTGAAAGTTTTCACTATGGTGCCACTGCCACCCTGAGGCTTTTTTGGATTGCCTGCAGTAGGTGCGGGAAAACGGATAAGGGTGGCTGCAGGAAGAAAAAAAAAAAAAACAATTCATAGAATGTCTTTTAGGGATAAGCACACATTTGTTTTACTATTTCTAAAAAAACTTAAGGAAAGTAACTTAAACAATAGAGCAGTGGTGGCAAACTCTGGTCCTGGAGAGGCTGCTGCTCTCCAGGACCAGAGTTTCCCATCCCTGCAATAGAGCATGATACAAGCAACACCAATGTCATGGGCTCTGCCAAAATGTAAACGTGTAACTTGAATACAAAATGGCTTTGAATAAAAGTGTCTGCCAAATGTGTAAACATTAAACATCTATCGTCACAGTATTCATTTTTTCCAAACCAAATAATATGGTATAAAAAAAAAACCCCACTTACGTTGGCCTTGAGATAGGAGGTTGGATTTGATGGATTTGAGTTGACTTAAAGGTACCAACTGCAAAAGTTGGCCATTAGGATTACGGTACAATGTATTGCCATCAGCGGTCTTCACCACCTGAAGCAGCAACTTTTGATTTTGGGTCTGTGGGGACTGAGTCTGTGTGACAGGCTTTGTAAACCTTGGACCACTACTGGTGAGGCCTGTACTGCGGGACATAACGGTGATATAAACTGTCTTTTTTCCAGGAGTGGTCGATCCAGGTGAAGAGGCAGTAGTTGTTGGGGTTGGAGCAGACCCACCTGAAAATAGGGAAAATATTTATTATGGGAACTTAAACACTGGACTTGGTGGCTTGGCGAAATTATTCAAGGACAGTGCAAATGGAGTCAGTAGGACCAAAAAATCAAACTAGCCCATCAAAACAAATCATGACGGTGACACATTATGTTCACAATAGCAAATCTGCTAATATAATATCAAAGGTAGCATTCCTTAGTAGTTAGCACAATATCACTGTGCATTTAAGTCAAACAATGCTCACCTCAGGTGCAATGCAAATGGTCTATGAAATTTATATGACCACAAAATAGCAGGTAATTAAAAATGTGTCCAGTTGCATTGCTTTAAACATAAGTTAAACAGGCCATGTTTAACGATTACCATATATTTCTCAAGGCTGAATGAATCAAAATAAATTCATGTTTTCTTTTATCACTGTAATCATCGTATCACTTATCTTTACATCTCTGCCTACGCAAGGGAACAATCTAAATTAAGATATAATGTGTCATGTCAAAATCAAAGAAGTTTTTGCTAAAGTTTGGCAAATGAAGCACATGAAAGATTTAATCTAAAATAGCAGTCAAAAATGATGATAAAAGATGGCCATGGGAGGGGTAGAAAAAGCATAGGAAGATGATTACTCATCATACATTGAAACTGCAGCAAGCTCTAAATCACAAGCACGGATCCATATGAAGGCCAAGTATGTTAAATTCTCCCAGTAGATGCATGGCCAAAGTTTTGTTGGAGGGGGAAGCACAAACACACAATGGCAAACTAAAGAAGCCAGGCTTACCCAGAGGGAGGCTGGGTGATTTAGCGATGACGGTGTAAGCAGGGGGTTGAACTTTTGATAAAGTGGGAGATCTGATGCTACCTGTGGAGTCTGAGGGCTTAGACACCTGGGTAACCAAGCCTGCTTTAACAGGAGAAAAAGACACCCCAGGTGCCCTAGCCTCTCTGCCAATTGTCAACGTGGAGGGGATGACAATTTTTGGAACAGAAGGCTGTTTGTGTGAGGTGCTAGTGTTGGTCAGATTTTGAGAGCTGATGTGGTCGACCACAAACTGGGTGAAGACCTTTCCCACTGGGGGCTTGGTCACTGTGCAAAAAACAAATTAAGGAGCAGGTTAAATCTGCTACTTAAGTTATATGCATATTCACATGCAGTAAAGCATGTGCAAATGTGACAGTGTTACGCACTGCTCAATAATATACTAGATGTTCAATATTTTGGTCAATAACCTTGAGAGCAAAATGTCTGGAGGTAAAACTGTGAACCTTTCTTTGACTTACCTGCAGACTTGATGACTGGTCTGTCTGAAAAAGCAACCGTGCTTGTATCTGTGGTTACTGTGGACCCAGTCGAGACTGGAACAGATGTGATAGTGGCCTTTGTAACAGTTGGTGTTGTTACCATGTTAGGTCCAGACTGACTGACTGGACATATTCTCCCTGTAATATAAGCTGCCAGTCTGTTGGCAGGGTGCAAAGCTCCCATCTTTCCCAGCTCTAATTTGGCTTGTGGGTATGTCTTTCCATTAACCTGCAAGAACAATTGATCAAAGGTTTCAAAGGTCAAGTTTTAGTCCATTAAAAAATAAACATAACGCAAAGTAACTTTAAATGCATCTAAATGGTTTTATCAGATAACTGCATGCATACCATTATCCGTCCTGGAGCGTCGGGTGCTTTTTTCTCAGCCTTGAGCAAGCCTGCAGGGCAACACCTAGAGAGGAAGGGCAGACCTTTCACCTCACTCTTCTCTACATCCTTTTTCAGCTCAGTTTTGTTTTCTGTAACCTTCTCATCTTCTTTTTTCTTTTCCGCGTGTCGAGAGATGATGACTTTGTATGTATTGACAGAACCACCCTCATTTTCTTGTACAGTCTTGGAGACTGGCTGAATGAAGTACTTGCCAATCCAGAAAGGATGCTTCAAACGATCTTGAGCCATGTGCTCACATACTATCCGCATAATGTAATTTCTGGTGTCCGTACTAGCCCAACTGCATTCAGATATGATTTCAAGTCGCTTGGAAGGGCCAGACAAATTAAGAGGTACAAGCTCACCCTCCTCAATATCTGTGAGCAGAAGGAAAATAGGGTTTTTAACCAGCTTTGTAAGGCATTTTAAGGACACTAAACTTGACAATATGTTGCTACCATAAACCATGGTGGCATCAGCTATTAACTAATTATCAGTTAGGACAAAACTGACCTTGTGTAGAGACCTGCGAGATGTGGTGCTGGTCAACCTGCAAAAATTACAAAAGGTTTAGTTAGTGTAAAGTTTTCTCATGATATGTCCAAAAAATGTGCCATCCTTCATGTAGGAATCTTACCGTTTTTTGTTTATCATGGCACACAGAGGAAAACGGCCGCGAACGAGCACATGTAAGCCTGTTCTCCATATTTTCCTCAGTAATATTCAAATTGCTCTCTTCCACCTAAATACAGTATGGAAATACTTAGGATACGAAAGTGTACTTACATTAATGAACTTACGAAATTAAGTTAAATTGAAAAATTAGAAAAACAAGGAATCCATTGCAGAAAGAACTATCACACCAGAAACAGTAAACCCATTAAAAGCATGTTTAAATGAACATTCAATAGAGATGTTGTGGCTGCAGTGTCTTTCTAAAAATGTAAGTCTGATTATCTTACCCTGTTTTGTTTTGATGGACTGAAATAGATTTCCAGGTCATTCTGAAGCTCTTGAGACAAGAGTGCTGGAGAGGGAGCTCTTGGAGTAGGAGGACAGAAAAGAACTTCTGAGTCCAAATAGTCTCTTTTTCGATCCCATAATGTACTCACACGCTTGGCCGGTTCAGGTGCTGCCTCCGGATCTGTCAGAACTGCAAGAGAAGGGCAACATAAATCAGTTAATTTAATCTGTATAGCGCTTTTTTCAATACAAATATTACAAAACTTTTTTTTGACAAAACGGTCAAATGTTAGTGCTGAATATTGTACAGCTTGCAATAAATCATAGACTAACCATAAGTCTTTCTCTTTTTGTTTTTCTTTTTCCATTTAGTCTTGTTCTCCTCTGACACTCCCTGAGGTTGAGACTCTTCTGTTGCACTTTGCTCCTGTTTGGGGGTTTTAAGCGCAACAACTTTGCGTCGCAGGCAGCTACAGCCCAACATGCACTGTGGTTTTCCACAGTGATGATGTCGCCTCAAGTGAACCAGACTGGCACATACACAGCCAAGCCTACAGAACACATTGAGGCAGGGTGGTGCACGTCGTCTTATAATTCTGATGGCATCAGGGTTTCCTTTTGATACCCCCTTAAAACAGAAAGAAAAAGATTAGGAAGAATGAAAAGTGTCTCAAAGAACATTCTGTCATTATTGATAGTCAAATTACACACGATGAGATCCACTTTGACTAGTACCTCAGCAGTGACAAGAGTGGCTAGTGCGATAGCTGCCCTTTCTTCTGTGATAAAGGTACGATGTTTGCCTTCCCACACTGCTCCATCTTCCACATCCATCAGCTTTACCAAAGTCTTTGGCAAACCTGTAGTACGTCCAGCTGCACAACCTGATGGTGTGGAACCACAAACTTCAACCATGGAAGTCTTACTAGAAGCTACCTCTGCAGCAGTTTCAAAAGCAGGCTTTTCAGGACTCAAACTCTTGGATTCCTTCTTATTTTTAGATTTCTTGTTTTGCTGTTTTGCTGTAGTCTTTAGTGTAAAAGCAGGTTTGTTAACACTAAAGACCGGTTTTGTTTGCTTTGCTGTACCTGACTTTAAATGTTTTTTAGATTTATTTTCTTCTTTGGTCTTAAATGTTGGCTTGATCTTATTGGATGTTGTAGATAAGGTAGCTGGTACTTGTTTCTTAAGTACACTATCAAGGGTACGAACATAACTAGTGCTCTTAGTGGGTAGCTGGTATGCTACAGATGTAACATCAGCCTGAGATAAGGTTGCAGCTCGTTCATCTATCAGTTTGCCTTCACTGGCCAGGTACTCATCCAGCATGTCACTACAAAATGCAGAGAGGTTCTTCTGTCCTGCATCTGTGCTTGACATGCCTACAAATAAAACACAATTTTTCTTTAGGCAGCATTTTAATTTAAACATTTTAAGCTACAGTTAAAGTCGTATTAGAGACATGTTCTTTTTAATGGATAACTGATTAAATTGTATACCTTCAGCATTAGATCCTGAGCCAGAAAACTTATCTCTCCATCCTTTAATTTTGGTGACGTCAGTAGTTTTTCCTGTCCTTGAAACAAACCGAACTACAGAGGAGAAAATGATACTTATTACAACGAAAACTTGAATCATAAATTCATGCATGATTTATTTGCTTACTGATATTAATAAGATGTGTGTTACCTTGAGAAGAGGCTGAACTTCCTTCAGGTGAAATTACAGGTGGGGGTATGGGTAATTGCACACCCAGATATTGCAGGTCAATTTCCAGGGAGAGATCAAGTAGATTCAACTTCAATCCAACTATGATGAGAGAAAATGTAAATGAAACCTTAACTGAACTGTTGAATATTGTATTGTAACAGAATTGTGATATTTATAAAGTTCAGAATCAGAAACCTTCTTGTAGCACTGGATGAATGACCTGTCTGTGCCTCATGGCTTTCAGATCATGCAAAAGGTTTTTTTGTAGCTCCTTAATCTTTTCTTCTATATTTTCATACATGGCCCCTTTTTAAAATCAAATTACATTAATAAATAAAAATCCTTCATTTCAAAGTGGTTTCTTCACATTAATCATGATAATACATTTAATTCTTACCATCCGAATTTTTAAGTTTTTTTTGTGCAACCTCCAGATCTGCATCATCTCCAAGGTGAATCTCAAGAGCTTTCTATTTCAAAATGAATGTACATAAGCCACACAGAATGTCACAAAGATGTACTGATAAAAGTGCTGTAAACCAGGTAAAAAAAAAACAAACAACAACAAAAAATCTACTGTTTAAAAACTTCTACAGCAGCAAAGCAAATTCTTTGTATGTAGAACAGGCCAAATTCCAAATCAATACTAAAAAAAACTTCCCCTCCATATTCTGAATGAAAGAATTCAGTAACTGGATTTATTCAATTATTGCATATACTTAATAAACGCTGACCCAGTTTTGGTGTCAAAAACGATTTACAGGAAAGTCAGAAGCAAATGACTTCACTGATCAAGCGTAACCCAGTCATCATATGGATTTATTGGAATATGGGTGAGTTTTCATTTTGGGATGGCTGGTTGCTTTTAGGTTTCCTTTCTACATTCTACAGTTAACAAACATGTTATTTGTGTTACCTTTGACACGAAGGAGACAAACAATTGACCTTCAACATCCTCCAGGCTGGGCTGCATCGGAACAGGTATGGGTCCTTCGAACACCTCATTATCTTCACTGAACCTCAATTTTCCAGTTTTTTTCTGTTTTGCCTTAGATTTTTTGAAAGTGCTTCCATGAGAGGATTGTTTAGTTGATTCTGGAATGATGTGATCACTTGTCTCACAACTAACAGCAGATTTCACTTCATTAAGAAGACCTGTTCTATCAAAGCACTGACTTTGAAAGTCAGCTGTTTCCCTGGGATGTTCTGGCCCACTGGGGACACCTGTTGACAACAACTCTTTTGAAGTTTGAGTTCCACTCAGATTTATATCTGTACCAAAATCAAGAATCTTTCTGGGAGACACAGGCCTGTCATTGAATAGACCTAGTGGGAAAAGGTCAGGAGACAAAGAAGCTGTGCAATCCAAAAGTCTTTCTGGAAATGAATCAAGGGTCTTTCTAGGAGGTACTGGTCTTTCACAGAATAGACTTGGTGGAAACGGGTCAGGAGAAGAAGGAGTTGGGCTGGGTAAGGAAAAGGCTGGGGAAGATGAGTCATCTAATGGCAGGGAAAGAGATTCTTCATGTGTAAAGAGATTGTTTTGAGGGACTTCCTCAGAAAAAAGCTCAGTACAAGAGCCCTTGGAACTGTCTAACAGGCAATCAGACATAGAATCACTCTCAGCCACATCAGGAATTGAGGTAAGTTGCTGGACGGGAATTACGTTATTGTCTGTACTAGATGGAACACCAAAAACAGATATAGTGACAGATGGGACAATTGGTGTGTCAGAATCAGTGTTAACTTTAGGTGTAGTTTGTGAACAGGTCTCATTCACATTGTCACATGTAGAGAGACATGAAATGTCTGGCTGAGACCTGAGTGTGTTGTCAAAATCTGGCATAGACACAGCATCAGCATTATGAAACACAGTAAAGACATTGTCAGGTGTTGGGTCATAATCAGATCTGGATGGAGAGGTAGTGTTTGGGGCATGCAAGGGATCACTGCACATGAAAGGAGGTGAAAATCTAACAGATAATGGTGTTTCTGCTGGGACGGGCGATTCAGTTGCTGATGGAGATAACGCAGTGGACTCAGATGTTATCTTGCTTGCATCTGTTGATGATAGTTTTTCAGATAATGAGATAAGTACTGGTTGTGATTCTGAGTTAGTGGTAACACAAGGGATGGAAGACAAGGCAGATGAGTACTCAGGGGTTAGAACAGATTCACGTGACTTTTCAGGATCTAAAGATGAACTGTGGACATCAGGTTTTGGCGTAGTAGGTTTTGTCTTAGACTTTCTCTGTTTAAGAAACTGAGCAAGGAGTGGTAAGGGGACACGTTCTGGCCGCTTATGTGGTAAAGCTTTCTTTGCATATTCTTCAGACTTGGCTTTGGTGTCTGAAGAAGATAGGGTCTCCATACCATTTTTATTATTTTGGTCACTTGATAGCAATGCAATCTTGTCAGCTTTTTGCTCATCTATTTCCGTTTTATTCTGGTCTACTTTCAACTCTGTTTTTGAGGAGGTTTCTGTGCTTTTACATCTGCTAATGTCACCTACCACAGTTTCATCCTTAACTTGTAGTATACTTTCCGTTTTGGATGATATGTCCATCACCTCATTTTGTTCACTTGTGCAAGTTGTGGATGCTTGCAAGACCACACCATTTTTCTTGATATTCTCAAGTGACAACCTTTTTACTTTCACATGAGCACCTTTAATGAAGTCTGAGAATGCCAATGACGATGGGCGTTTCTTGGTGCTGTCAGAGAACGGGAAAGAAAACAAAACCAAAATGTTACATTTGTCAAAATTTGCAAATATGTACCATATCTGAAAATATGTTTATATGCAGGCTACAGCCTAAACACATACTAAGTAAGTAATTCAAATACTTTAAGTTATAGCTAAATCTTTCTATTTCTGGTCAAGTAATATGATTGTGGATCAACCGCTTGACAAGGATCTCATTGAAAACATTAAATAAATTGTCAATGTTTATGGCTAGCTACTTGAACAACAGTGCAGCCAGTCTAACTGCACAGAAATCTGAAGTTAACTATACTGAGTATTGAGGTCTATTGCTATGTAATGCAAGAATGCATGTCAAGTACATATAATAGGACAATGCATTGATCAAGCATTTAAACATTTGCATAAAGTATGGTTCTTTTGTAAACTTGATCCGTAGTAAAGCAAAATTTATGTTGTTAAAACTCAACTTACCACAAACTTTGAACATTTGTGTCTACAACAGGAGCATCGCCATTAATAGACTTATTTTCGCCATTTGTAGGGTTGGGAATGTTCTGATCCTTATTGACCTTTACAGCAGCGTTTCTCTTCATGAACAGAGTTTTTAAATTATTTAAGGTTGTCATCTCCCTGCTTAGCTTGAGCTCAGACTCTGCTTCCTCAGTGGACATTCCATTCTTGGCCTTAGATGATCGAGCATTGACTGCATCATCCCTGAAACCTTTGGCAAAGGGGTTGTAGTCAATTTTGAGTTGGGTGATGCGAAGGTTTTGATAGGCGGTGACCGCAAAAAACTCTGTCTGAGAAAAACGTAATGTTACAACATTAGGCCTGTCAACTTGAACGTTTTCTGAGTCTTTGTCTGCAGGTATGATATGAAGTCGAGGAAGGTATCGGTGCATGGAGTGCAAAATAATATGGTCTTCCTGTTCCAAGTTGTTGCAAAGTTTTAGTCTGTAAAACGAAACAGGGTACTGCATCCAGTGTAGGCCAGTAGCAGGAGATTCTGGGTGTATAAACAAACGTGAAACATGAGGCTCAGCCTTCCCATTGGTTTCCCATCCTTTTCCACTCCATTTGTATCTGTAGTTATCAACTGGAACAATATCCATTGCCAACAAGTAACTCTGGAAAGGTTCCATTCCAGATAGACGAAATCGGCAGTAAGGGAACATTCTACGACCTTGTTTGGTCAGAATCATCTCAGTCTGACATCTATAGAACTCATTCCACATACTGTTGTTGTCCAGTGTAGCAGTGATGCCCTTACATCTAGCATCTGCTGGCAAATTCTCAGACTGGATGATATTGTTGCTGTCTGCAAATGTGGATGACGTTGAATGAATGCCAGTTGGTACAGAGCCAGCTGAGGATTTCACCATTTCATTTGCTTCACTAATTGCCATCAGGCTGCCCTTATCTTTCCCACTATCACCAGACTGCAACTGTTTAAGGACAACAAAGATGGACTGTGGAGATGTGGTGGGAAGTGACAGTGTTGGGGCAGTTACGCCCTCTTCATGAAGCACCATTGCACCCTGCTTCTCTGTATCGGCCATGGAAGTTATAAAGACATCTGGAAAGCTTCTGACCCTCTCACCTCAAGGTATCTCAGGTCTACATCCTTAAAAAAAACAAGACATACATAACATGGCACGGTCAACGTGTGTTTAAAAGCTAGCAAATGGAAAGCTTAACAAGTACATTATAAACAGTTTACTAATTAGATTACTCCTCTACTAGTTACATGCAGTCCTGATTGGCCTCTCTGTATAAATTTGTGAAAGGACAACATCTCTATTCCAGAAATGCTTTACCTTGTCTGTTGACAAACTGTTTACACCCTACTGTAACAATTCTGAATCACAAGTCTGGGGTGTAATGTATGGCTGCTTCGTGGACTACATGCATCACAAAAGGTTGTCCATCACATGCCTTTAAGTAGGGCCTATTACAGTAGTCCTTAAGCTAATACTTGTGAGGGCATGTAAGTATATCTTGGACATAGTAGTTAAGCATACCCAACCCTGGTCTTGGGAGGCACACTTGAATAAGCCAATAAAATGTTTAATGTACACTTAAAAATTACACGCGGTTGGAACAAATCTATACATGAACGGGGTACCTTGTACCTGAACAGTCTACCTCCGGCTCGGGCTAATACAGTAAAGGAAAAATCTTGCTGTCTGGCCGCATTCAAGTCAAGAGGAACTGTAGACACATGGAGGAACCGATAACATATGACATGATAGCTATTAATGGGGATCTGCTGCCTGAAGAAGGGGAACTGATAAAAGATACTGTCATGGTACCTTGAACCATCCTTGGCATCCAGTGACTTTTGCCCTTTTTCCACATGGTATTAAATTGATTTCTATGATCTGATAACAAGGGGTGTGTTAAAGGGGTCAACATTAAATTTTGGGATGTGTTGTGTCTACCAAAATTGCAGCTGCCCTCCATATCCTCATTTGTTTGCTTCCCCTTTTGCTCGTAAGCAGTGGAACATTGGTTTGTTCATTCACATTCCACACTTGGCACTCTCGAGAAACATTTCGAAGTGCTACAAGGAGTGTCTGAACACAAGTATTTACAAAACTTACCAGCTGAAAACAGTGAAGTACTCACTTGTGTTTGGATCACTGAAAATGCACCTTAATACCAGCTGGAAACAGGGCCTTTGAGTAACATTCTCCTACTGTCCTTATTGACTGCTACTAGGTCTGGATCAACCACTTGGTAAGTATACTTTGTTTAAAAAAACAAACAAACAGTTCAGCGTATTAACCTGACTCAACCAATTTCTTGACCACTACCCACACCAAGCAGACTAGATTGAACAAAACACTGCACTAAATAATATGGCACATCCTCATTCACTATGATTAACTAGCAGAGGTAAAACCAAAATGTGAAAGAGAGATAAGTGAAACATGTTAGTCTCCAAAGAAATCCTTTCATTTCGGAGGAACTGTGGTTTCTGTTCATGAGGATTATACATGTGTGCACAGAATAGATACATGGGGACAAATAGCAGTATGCACATAAGCAAGGAAACCTCTTTGGAAACAATGATTATTATTCTTGCACTTTCTTTGGTGTCACTAGTTGCACATAAAAATGAAGAAGTGGACTTAAAGAAATTATAAAATATAAATTGGGTACAAAAAATATTTTTGGTTTTAATTTGCTCCACCCTAAATGTATAATTTTGTCATTAATCACTTACTCCCATGTCATTCCAAACCAGTAAAAGCTTACAGTCCCTCCAGAAAAACGTGATTATGCGATCGCATGATTCCATGCATAATCAGCCAAAGTCCGCATATTTATGCGAGGGACGCATTTTTTCAAATACGCCGCACTTTCGCTGCATAAACTGCAGATTTCCGCGCGCAAAATATGCGGGCTTGCAATATATCTTAGCAGAAAGTTGAAAAAATTTACATTTACTTCACACAAGCGCAGCCATTTCCCCTGTTGCC
>JAUMHR010000072.1:2519571-2534407 GCA_032361145.1 Enteromius fasciolatus | reverse complement strand
AAGAAAACGTGCCGCATAATCAAGGATTTTTGCCCGCAACAATCACAAAAAAATGCCGCGTTTTTCTTGAGGGACTGAGCTTAGCTTGCCTTCTGAACAAAATTTATGATATTTTGGATGAAAACCAGGAGATTGGTGACGTTCCCATTGACTGCCAAACAATTACCACTGTTAAAGTGCAGAAAAGTCTCACATTATGTTTTACATACGTACACAGTTCTGCGTTAGACGCAATGGAAAGATAAGTCTTATATACATATTTATGCTTTGATTTGTACAAACAGCATTTCTTTTCATTGTATCTAACACAGAACTGCATACACAATGAGCGTACACCAGATTTTCTCTAAAATGGCACTACAGTGCATTGCAAAATCGTTGAATAAAGTCATTATTTTTGTTTTCTTTTTGTACAAAAAGTATTCTTGTCACTTGACAACGTTACGGTTGAACCACTGATGGTAAATAGGGCATTCAGATGACGTCTGTCATACTTTACTGTACATTGGCAGCGGTAAATGTTTGGCAGTCAATGGGACAGTCACAAGTCTCATGGTTTTCATCCAAAATATCTTAAAATTAATTTCACAATAACGAACAAAGCTTTTCATGTTTGGAACGACATAAGGGTAATTGATTAATGATTACATTTTTCTTTTGGGGTGGAGTAACCATTTACACCATGTCCTAACTACATGCGACATGACAAGATTCCAGCGACAAGCAATTTGCGTGTTCACACTATACACACGACACCGCGATAAGACAGAATAAATCAAATATCACAGCCAATCAGAAGCGTGTGTGGGCGGGCTCTCTCTGAAAGCGCACTGCAACGAAATGGATACGTTTATGATCTAATTTATAAATATAACCCGTTTAAACATCATTAAATGTACATACTGAGTGACTGATAACATCTCTGTTATGGAATACACTCGTTTGTTCGCCGTGAGTCATCTTTGCTTTCGTTTATTTTCAAAATCTGAGGTAAACTGTCTGTTGTTGCTTTCAGTATGGCTATAAGGTCACGTAATATGATATTTAAACTCATATTGGACATGTTAAACTTTGAATAAAGCACATAATCACATGAGATTATCCACTGTTATATAGTTTGTATGGTGTTGTTCTAGCCACGACGTCACGGAAATAGAAAGGTTTTTTTTTTAATTTAAAAATTAGAAAATAAGAGTAGTTAGGACAGAACCACTGATTAACATGGAAAAGATTGGCATTGCATTGCGTGTAGTTAGGAAACGGTGATAAGAATAAAAATTAGAAAATATTAAGGTCCATTCACAGCAAGCACAATAATTATAAAAATAACGATGAAGATATATGAAGACCACACCACCGTTATAACACAGCCAGAGAGAAACAATATCTTTGGAATCACTTTTAGAGCAATTTTTTTTGGCTGATTAATGATAAAAACATTGACAGCCAATCAGAATCAATCCTGCTATAACAAGCTGAAGAACTTAAAAAAGCAGAAGAGCGTGTGCTTACAGATGTTATTGTTTGCTAGTGTAGACACTAATATCGTTATCTTTATAGTTATTTTTTTAAGTTATTGTTCTTGGTGTAAATCTGGGCTTAACAATGAAGAAATTTTAAATGTAAACAATACTGGGAGTTTTCAGGCAATAACCAGTCATGACACAATATTAGCTTCTGAAGTAGTATCACATTGGACTGAGCATGGGGACAATATGGTCATATTTTGCATTAAATTTGAATCCACGCAAAACCTAAAAGACTAGAACATACATTATGTACATGCAGCTTTATACATAACAAACATCATTCTTTCTGCAAGCTCATAGACACTGCTTATTCTTGAAGCAAAAACCTTATTATTTATTTTTTGTCTGTATGGTGATCACACTGACTTGAGATTTCTATCTGTGATAGATCTGTGATTTCTAACTGTTTTGTCCTACCTGTGACATGACTCGACCTGGCTCTTCTTTTCAAAGAACATTTTATAAAAAACTTTTAATTACCTACCTAAAAATATAACATGGTTATAAAAAGAAATGTTTTATACTATTGAAAGGTTTTGTGAAAACTAATATGTATGATTTTGTATCTGTATAACAATAATAAAACAACTACTACCTTAGTAACTGTTTTCTAAAACAGTTTGACATCGTGACCGTGCTGCACTGCGAATATAGTCACTCTGCTGCATGACTATATTCATAATATGGCACCTTATTTTTACAATATGAGCTGGCAACAACCAGTTATTTTACTCTTCGTGCTGTGTAATTACACTCGCTACCCTTCCAGAAGGGGGGGGGACTCACCAGTTTGTGGTCAATGCTACATTTTCCCTCAAATATGTGCTAGAAGTTGATTCATTTGATAAACATAATTCTTTCTTTTTAATAATAAGGGACCATTCACAATATGTAAATACTGGCAAATAGTAAGTGTTAATAATAATCTGGTCATATGACATCAATATGTCAGCACCCATGAGCAGAAAACACTTTTCATTTGGTTACTTATAACTCAGAAGTCTTCATTCCATATAAGCATTATTTCAATATTTTCTTACTGCAGGCATACCAAGGTGGGTGTAACACTACACGTACACATGAAAAAGGTTTTAGACAAAACATTTGCATTATAACATTATTATTACAAAAACAAAATAAATTATTATTTATTAAAAAAGTGCTAAAATGACATGGCTGGTATGCAAGAGTTAGCGTAAATGCTGCATAGGATTCTATAATGTTATAATAAATCATAAATTGTCATAAATTGTAAAGATGTAAGACGTCCAATTTATAATTAAGTGTTGCATACCGCCAAGAATTTTTACGTATAAAAGAAAATTATAATAAATGCAAATATGCGTTGACAGTGTCATGAAAAGACCATAGCCACATGATTTTGCAAATGTTACAAGTCTACTCTTTTATACACACCTACATGGTAACGTCAAACGCACTTGTAACGCGGCGTGCGCATGAACACCGAAAGGGCTCACGAGCGAAGTCGTTTACCATAACAACATGACTAGACTGCTTATTTTACCTAACTCACAGGTGCGAAAACGTGGCAACCACCGACGTGCATAAACGTTATTTGTCCATTCAAAGTCAAGAAATTGAGTTTCAGTCACCTTTTGCGTAACGGGCGTCGAGTTATATTCGTCGATGGCGCATGTCTCTAATAGGCCCGAGAACTAAAAGTTGGCGCGGATGGCGCGTGCACGTCGAAGCATCTCGAATGGCGGGCGAATCTGATGCGAGCGCGCTGAGAGATGATCTGCTCTGGCCACGGAATAACAACGAAAAAGAGATTGTGCAGCCAAGTTTGCCGATTTCTTTAACAGATACAGGTTTATCCGGATTAGACTGTTACCTTTTGTCAATATGAAATGCATATTATGCATACTCTCTCTCCTGTCTTCGTTAAAGCTGTTTTGCTCTCTCCCTCCCTTCTCACATTATTACAGCGTGCGTCTCACCCTCCGAGGTTTGCGTGCGTGCGGTGACGTCAGGACGTCGCCGTTCAAAACAGTGCACGCTCGTCCGCGTCACAACTACCGTGCACAGGCGCTGCCTCGCCTCTGGCTGATGAGGCTTGTTGGTTGGTTGTACTGCGCATGCGTTTACTTAACGCCTTTGTTTACGTCATCATGGCTGCCTCGATTCGCACTGCATCGGTTTTATTCGAATATAGATTATCGCACAGAAAAAAAGGCGTCCCGAAATACGCCTTTATTTTAAATATAATTTGAAACAAAGACGCGCAAATGCAAAGATTTGTCATCCTAGATTCATCTTGTGCATAATAAACGTGGATTTTGAGACAATGGGGTTTTGGTCATGATGCTGCCAAAGCCTTTTTTCAATGAACATTTCTCCATTAACTAGATTTCATACAGTAGGTTTATGCTTAAGAATTTTATTATTATTTTATAAGAATTCTATTATCAATTCTGTATACACCTCTATGCTGTTTTAACGATTTGAGAGCAACTTCACACACACACCTTAATTTTATGTGGTTTTCTGAAACCTCAACAAGCTTTTTGAGTCTATAATGAGTGTTTTATTTACAGCTTCACAAACTGGAAAACAATTCTACAAGTTCACAGATGTAAACACCACCCAGATGCTCAACAAGATGAAACAACAAACACATTTTGTTTGCATTAAAAAGGTATTGTTCACTGTCTGGACTGTATTGCAAACTACTAGTTTCTATGGTTGAAATCTGTATAGCTGTAATTATAATAAACCCTTTTAAGTCTGGTTCCAAGTTTTATATCATCTTTGTGATATTTCATGCTAACATTTTTGTCCATTTAATTCTGAGATGAGCAGGCAGCCCTGTTTTACAAGGGTTAATAACACTGAATGATTTATTCACAACACATGACGCGTATGGAAGTTTGTTACATGACCTAACACTCAAAAACTGAGCTGTGCAGTGTATAGTAATGAACTAAAACACAAAATCTACTGATTTTAGAAACGCCCACTGAAGAGATCGTACACACAACTCATTAACAGGTTCAAAAACACAATTAGCAAACCAAGCTTTCATTCTATTCTGCAATTTTTGCTGTTTTGAGTAATCACAACAGACAGCATAAGAAACAAATAATTTGCACATGATGAAACCTGTTGTCCCTTGATATCCCATCCTCAGAACGCTTTAAAGAATATATATATGATCTGGTTTAAAAGCAACAACCATATAAAAGAACTCTACCAAACAGTGTTGATGGTAAAATGCTTACAGTGCAATTGCTCTATGTACACAACCATTTTTGTTCGTTTTTACAAGCTCTTATTTTCTATTGCATTATTATCTGAAGTGAAACTGATGTCAAATCTTTCACGTTTTCCTCCAGCAAAAACAGCCCAGAACATTTGTTTAAATACAAATACAACAATGACAGTCTGAGCTTATGTCATAGTTTGCATGATAAATCCAAAAGAATTTCTTCATGCCACATAACAAATGTGCAGAAATGTTTGAAAACTAAAGGAACCACATATGCCAGTCCCAGGATGTGATTGACACTTCACTTACAAAACATGCCGGCGCTGTACCTGCAAAGACACATTTGCACAAAGATGTACATTTTACACTTTAAAAATCACATTTGTTGAAACACTGGCTTTGCTACAATCATAATTAGTAATTACCATTGAAATAAAGGTGTCAAATCATTTTTTTAAAAAGGTATTAGCAGCTGATTGTATGTCCACGTCATGCCTCTAGAGTTAGCATGAAGAACAGTTCTTTGTGTTAAGCATTATTCCTGGAATTTCATCAGAAGGAATGTTTTTACAGGCTCACTGTTCCTTTACAAGAGTCTTTACCAGTTGTGCAATCATTACCTACTGGATTATGTAAGGATCGAGAAAAATGATGACAAAAATCACACATTAATGATAATATCCTCTTCCTCATCCTTGACATCCTGAGACAGACCGTCGTCAGAATGCCTGCTTTCTTCATCAATGACACTACTATGTGGGCCGATGATGTACCGGTAGTCTCCACCAATAGCGAGAGCAGCTCCTGATGACACCATTAACCAGTCCTTTTCATCTTCCTCAATACCTACACACTGCCACGGTACCCCCCATGAGGGCTCTTCACTACTACGGGTCCCGGCATCTGGCACCGGCCCAGAGGCCTGTTCTTCATCCTCTTCCTCCAGGTTCACATACAGCAGCGGTTCTTTTACAGGAGCTGGATTCAGCTTTGCCCACAAGAGCTCCAACTGGTCAATGAGGTGTTGGAAACTAGGACGACACTTTGGGACAGGAGACCAACAGCTGTGCATGATTTCATAACTGGAAGTGAGAAAAGATGGAAAAGTTTTTATATTATATACACTGATGTAAAATTGTTAGTAAATTTCTCAAACAATTTAAAAAACAGGAAGTAAAACAATAGATTTAACAATTTTGAAGCAGAAAAACGTGTAAAATATTCCAAAAATAGACTCAAAAAAGCAGTTTTATTTACAAGCAGAATAAATATCTAATATTAGTATGGTTTAAAAAAGGTTTTGTGACTTCTAGTATTAAATACTTTTAAAGAAAGGAATACTTTTATTTGGCAAGTATGCATTAAAATGATCAAAAGTAATAAGACGACTTTTAATTTAAAAAAAAAAGTATTTATAACGAATGCAGCTTTTTTAAACATTCAATTCATCAAAGAACTCTGAAAAAGTATGAAAATTTGTTTCAATATAAGAAATAATAACATTTTCTTAAGCAGCATATCGTGTGAATATCATGTCATAAGGATCGTGTGACACTGAAGACTAATGATGCTGAAAACTCAGCTCTGCATCACAGAAATGAATGACATACACTAAAAGAGAAAAGTTATTTTGAACTGCAATAATATTTCACATTACTCTTTTTGTTGTCGTCTTTGATTAAATAAATGCAAAAAGGAGTGCATTTTAGAGACGTACGTTATATTATCTTAATAAAACGTACATGTCAGCAGGACAGTCAGGAGGCTGTTTGAGTCGTTCTCCTTTGATAAGATACTCATAGATTTCAGAGTTTTCCACCCCTGGATAAGGTGTTTGGCCTCTAGTCATGATCTCCCACATGGTTACACCAAATGCCCACTTTAAAAAAATACATAAATAAACATTAGAACCAGGTGCAATAAAAGCATTATCAGATGAACCAGGACTACATACACTAGTAAAGACAATTAAGACATCATAAGCTTTTTTGTTTTAAGAAAATTTCATTTTAATAGGCTTTCTGGGATACTAGGTTTCATTTAATCATTCTGTGGTCAAATATATTTATATTATGACCTCAAAATTGTATAACCGACCGTGGTGAGAACAGCAAAGATACAGTAGTCATTCCTTTTTAAGAGGAAGCTCTAAAAGTATGAAATACTAACAATATTAAAGAAATAACATATGCAGACAATCAGTGTTCATTACCACATCGCTCTGTGTTGTGTAGACATTATCTGCCAAGCTTTCCAAAGCAATCCACTTTACAGGCAACTTAGAGACAGATCCTTGTCTGTAGTAGTCACCACTGTAGATTTTCTTTGAGAGACCAAAATCTGCTACACATACACTCATGTTTTCATTCAACCTAATAGTGAGGATGCAGATAACGAGAATATGGTTTGTTGGTGGTTAATACGCAATCTAAAAATATCTGAAACATCCAAACTGCTGTTACATACACATGAAATAACTCACATGCAGTTGCGAGCAGCCAAATCCCGATGGATGATGTTTTTGCTGCTTAGATACTCCATCCCTCGAGCAATATCAAGCATAAACTGGATAAGAATTTGCTGAGACAGAGTCTAGAAAAACAAGACACAACTTCAGACTATATGTCTATACAGATAGATCTATATGTACAGTAGCTGTGTGTATTAGGTGACAAACATACAAAAGGTTCGTCTCCGAGGCGTGACATGAGCAGAAATGTGTGGAGATCTCCATGTTTCATGAAGGGCAGGATCACCATAGGAACAGGTAGCCGCTGATGGGCTCTCCTGTGTAGACTCACACCTGTGGGAATGAAATCACAATTATATTTGTTCTATACGCAATGAAGCAAACAGATTGTGGCCCTTAAGTCCAGCAAAAAAAGGAAAAGTGTGCCCACTAACCAATGAGCTGAATGACATTGGGATGATGGAAGTCTTTCATGTAGGCAGCCTCTTTCAGACATTGCTCAATGTCACTGGATGAGGTAATGTCAGCTGTTAGAGTACGGAGAGAGATGCATCAAGGCACCGAAATGATGAAAACACCAATATCATGGGCCATCCACCTGCTAATTAACCAATCATTTTAGTTGTACACTTACTTTTTAGGACTTTCACAGCAACCTTCTGCCCAGAGTTACTTTCCGATTTGAGAAACGCTTCTCTCACAGAGCCAAATTCACCTAGAACACAAAACCCAGACGCTATTACTATTCTTCCTAATGTGTTATTTTGACCACAATGAATGTTTTTATTTTATTCGTCCCCTCTGTATGCATATAAATGTCTTATATTCACAAAGGATTAACTTATTTGATTCAAAATACAGTAAAAAGAGTTATATTCAGAAATCAGTTTTATTTTTATATATTGCTATTTGGTATTTTTTCTATTGATATGTTTACATATCATCCTTCCTGTGATGCAGAGCTGAACTTTCAGCCTTACATGACAGAAATATGCTGATTTGCTGCTCAAGAATTGTTTGAGCAGCAAAAGTATTACTATCAAACATACCTAATACTTCTGTGGAAACTGTGATACACTAGCATTCAAAAGAGCAGGGTTAGTAAGATTGTTTTTCAAGAAAAAAATTGTATACCTTTATTTAGCAAGTTTGCATTAAATTGATCAAAAGGATATTTCATTATCTTTTTTAGCATCTATTCTGTTCTTTTCGACTGTCTTTTCATCAAACAATATCGAAATATTAAACAAGAAAAATGGTTTGCATTATTGAACCTTCATTAATAATCAAATGAACATCCAAATCATAATGTACCTTTTCCAAGCATGCGTCCCAGAGTTAATAGCCTTTCAGAGATGAGAACATCCTGTAACTTGGACTTCAAATCACTATTGATTCCTAGACTGTCCACTAGAGGGAAACAGAGTTGAAATTCATAATTTCCTGTTAAAGTCAATGATGTCAACAAAGGAGCAGTCATGCGTGCCAGTAACGTGTTTACTTACAAGTAGATTCTGGGGGCTCAGGGAACTGTCTGTTGAAGGACCTGGCAGCTGTAAAGGAAACTGGCACATCTGTCCCTGAAGCTGCAAATGCAGACCTGAATATAGTGCAAAACATTAAAAATTACCCATTTTTCACAGTTTTAATGCATTTTAACAAACTGCCTAAAAAGGTAAAACACACGCACATGATGATTGGAATGGGTTTAAAAATCTTGGACTGCAACTTTTATAGATTTTATATCCAATTTTTTTTATATAATTGTAAGCACAGCTAATCCAAATTGTAAAAGAACAGATCACATTCTTCCAGATTTCAGTACTACGTGAGACAAAATGGGTAGTTTCTGTATTTTGGGCATATATTAATGTGTCACACAGTAAAAACATACCCGAACTGGGTCTCTTTGCCTCTGTTGCGTACCAGTACGATTAACAGGAGTCCCACCATGGTGGCCACAAGAAGGCCGAAAAGTAGCCCCACCCACATATGGCCCCTCTGGGTCTGAGCCTGCATGGCTGAAACGAGACAAAAACAGCGTTAAACACCACTTCAGCTCAAAAGTGCCTGAAGCCACGCCATTCCTGCATAATGAGCCACACAAAGAAAATCTCTCAGAGTGCTGCATTATGGGAACATGCGGTCACAAAAACAGCTGCAGTGACTGCAGAAATCCCAATTTCAAAAGGCAGGAGTGCAGACAATGAGAGTGGACAGACCTGACACGGGCAGCACGAGAACAGGCTGACTCCATGGGCCACATCCTGCCATTGTGCACGCTGCAACCTGGAAAGTGGCGTTAAAGAAGCGCCCTGCACCCGAAAGACGGGCAACATTGCCTTTAAAAAGTAAAGGATCCTATAAAGACAAAAATCAAATTGTGCATAACAGTTAAGGGGTAGCTCTTAAATGTCATGACAAGGGAAAATCAATGGCCTTTAGATGTCCAAAACTAGTGTTTATATATTTTTTACAAACAGGATAAAGGTAATATTTAATAAAATTCAGTAACATTTGTGTGCCAGCATGTTTTAAGTTATATTTATTAATATAGGGCTTTATACAACACAGACAATAACAGTATTAATATTGCAAAATTGCTTCAATTTCAGCTTTAAATCAGCTCTAAAGAAGACAATAGTGTCATTATTCATTTCAATTTGGATTTAATGTTGATTCAGTTCAGTTTAATAACTGCATCTGTTAGGGCTGGGGCAATAATGCAGAATTGAGTCATGAATTGATTCTGAGATTTTCCGAATGCATTGCGATTGATCTGGATCGCTTCTGAGCTTAGATTTTAACAACAGATGGCGCTCTATTCTAGCTTTTATCTGCATTCTCAAATGCTCATTAAGAAGAGCGCTTGTGCATTCGGACGATTTATGCAATTTCACCTCAACTCAGAATGTTTTTATAGATAATTATCTTAGGTTCAAGTGTTTGGAAATAAGCAGAGCACGCCTGTTTCTAAAGCATGCGGTGCCATGTGTTATTAAAATCTAAGCTCAGAATCAATTCCAGAAGAATCATGATGCATTCATAAAATCCCAGAAATCAACCCATGAATCAATTCTGCAACGATTTATCATCTGCAAAGTTAAGAAATTCTGAAATCGTTCAATTGATCTATAAGGCAGATCTACGGAAGTAAATAGTGCCATTTTTTAGCTCAAGTCAGTTCAATACTTATTTAATTCAGTGTCATTGTTACAAAGTTCATCAGTTAGGAAATGAATCATTGAGATTCGATTTTTAATCAATTCAATAATAGAGTCAGTGTAGCAAAATTTCCTTCAGAAGTCTTTTTCTTTACAATGATGTACCTGACTCTCTCCTCCCTGGTTCCACTGCACTTTATATGACAGTAACTTTCCACATAGCTCCTCCTGATCCAGTGCTGCCCAGGACAGAGTGAGCTGCTGCTCACTGAGTTCAAAGGTAAAGTTTTTTGGAGCTGCTGATGGTGCTGTTTAAGAAAGATATAAAAACAATAAAAAAAGAAGGGTCAATTACCACTGTAAAAACAAATGTATGAGTCAAACACCTCTGCATAACATAAGTCACAGTCTGGCCCAGATGGTGTGCATTCACATTTTCTGCAATGAAATGTCCAGTTGCAACGACTGTTTTGGCCAGTAGGTGGCACCATATTGGAAGCTGCATATGGCAGCACTGCATTGATATGGATTGGGGACACACACAATGGCGCATTGTACCACTCAGCCTGGAATCTACTGGACTGCAGCCAATGCCAGTGCTAGCAGTTTACAAACATGCAAACAGGGTCAACTTCAGAAACCCCTTCTGCTCCTCAAACTCATCCAGCAACTCCTTTCCTTCCAAACCCCCTCGCCCCCGGCATCTGGCCAGAACCAGATCTCTGGGTCGTTTGTTTACTTCCAACCCGTCAAAAACGTTGGTCAAACTGGCTAACTGTTTTAATACCTATGGAATGTTGAAAATTTTAGTCACTCAGGACTGTTTTGCCACAGTTTGGAATTAAATGTTAGTGTCAATTAGCCCTCACTGATCCAAGCCTAATAATTTAGTGATGTATGCAGCAAAGCATGTTATAGCTATAAGCTTGCTTCGAGAAGGAAAGGAGATGGAATTTCCTTTCTTCCTTCCTCTCTTCTTAGTACCTCAACACTCTTCATCCAGACACAAAGTATAAGGATGTCCAGACAAAAGAAAAAAAAAAATGCAGGATTAAAATAAATAAATAAAATAAATTATAGTAATTTAGTTATTTAATAATTTTCTTAAATGTTTTATTAGTTGTATTAATTTTATTTAAAATATTTAATTGTCACGTCACCTATCAAACAAATCCTAAAAAAAAAAGGGGGCCTTCAAATTTATGGTCTGCATATGATGATGGGGTATTTTAAAATTACATCAACACTGCACTCATTAGTAGAAGTCTATAGTCAATTAAATAATTGAAAAAAAAATTTTATTTAAAATATTTAATTGGCTATAAACTAAAATAAAAAATAAAACAAAACATTTTGACAAGAGCAGGTCTGATTAATTCTGCCCATGGGAACCTTACCATTCTCTAAACTCAAACACTAGAGCAATGAACTGGCTATGGCAAGGTCATGGGTTCGATTCTCAGGCAATGTAAGAGCTGATAAAATGCTTACTTTAAATACAATACGAGCTGTTTTAGGATAAAAGTGTCTGTCAAATTCATGATAGTAAGTTTGTAATTTAATTTCAATAGCAGTGCCATTTTAAGCTAAAGTCATTAATGTTAATTTGACTCAGAACACATTAGAAAGAAACAATGCATGCATAATGACAATGCCTTATCTAATGTGTCACATACCTGCCTCTGGAGTGTGAAAGTCCACCCAGGGAGAGAAGGGGGAAGAGCCCACTTCGTTAACACACCGGATTCTCACACTGTAATTTGAGTAACAGCTGAGTCCCTCAAACACATGCTGGAAGGGAGGAACTACCACTTCCACATCAGTAAGTTTTACTTTCTTTCCAGGTCCCTTTGACACCTACAAATGGATCACAGTCAGATATTTCTCATCCCATGATGGCATAGAGTCCAAATATGAGCATGGTAAAACTGGTAAAAAATTACAATTTTACAGAATAAAATAATAAAAAAAGGTTATTGAAACTTATAAACTTACAAATATGAGTAAAAAGTCAGAATTGTGAAATTGAATCTACACAGTTCAGACTTCTTTTATCATGGTAAAAATATGAAAAAAAATTTTTTTGTCTCAGACTTGTCTCAAAAAGTCAGAATTGTGAGACAAATTGCAATTACCTTATTAGGTATGTATTTCATGGTAGGAATAAGCTTATATAATTATGTTTTTTTTAGATGAAAATAATTTTAAGAGAAGTGCGACTGCTTTGTTTTTACAGATGTCTCACTCTTCTTCAGATGTAATGAAGGTCTATTTTATGGGTCACTAGCACAATCTAGGCTAAAAACAAAAAGCGAATCATGTTATCTGATAACCTAACACTATATTGTTAAAAAAAGGATTTCATACAATGCAAGTCAATGGGGCTGTGTGCTTTAAAAGGACAAAAGCACCTTAGAAGTAGTTCACCCAACCAGTACTGTAAAGCATTCTACTTAACATCTGCTATGTGTTACAGAGGAGGAAAGTCATACGGGTTTGGAATAACAAGAGGTTGAATAAATTTATATATAGATTTTCATTTTGGGGCCTACTACGATTGTACAGCAATAGGACAAGCTTGGGGATGACGACACAAAAAACATGCAACAATGTTAAAAACTATGTATTAACTCTACCTGTATAGTGCAGGTGGAAATCTGTGAGTGCCCAGTGAAACCTGGACTCCATGTTAGGGTTATATTAAAATCAGACACATGATGTACCTTGATATCCTGGGGGGAATCAGGGCGAACTGCACATAAGAATCACATGTAAAGAAAAACATTATAAAAACAACAACTATTAATCTTCTCTCCGCCTGGAGCTTTTTGTGCCTTTAGACATTTGTGGTTGATTGAGTAATACAGTTGTTAAAATATATGATGCCAAAACAAAAACCAACAACTGATTTTGCATTATGTATGCAATTGAATTACAGCAATAAAAGTGATGAGAACTTTAACTGAAAAACACAACGGTATATCTCACCTTTAATGTGTACTGTGCCTGTGCGTGACACAGAGATGCCTCGAGCGTTTTTAGCCTCACAGTAAAACTTTATACTGTCATTCACACCTGGTTGAGCAAATGAGAAACATATTGTTATGGTCAGCACTTCATGGTGTACTGCTCTCTCGAAATAAGCTTGAAAAAAGCCTATTAAATGGGTGGCATGTCACTCAAATATTAAAAATATGTGCCATGCGTAAAAAAAATTAAATTATGATCTAACATTATTTTCATGATAATTTTAATATATTTTAAAATACTAATATATATATATATATAAACATATACCAAATATTATATATATATATATATATATATATATATACACACACATATCAAGAAGAACTGGTTGAACATGAATCAAGAGTGAATCAGACAACAGTTGTTTTTCTCAATAATTCAAAGATTACAACAAGGAACAAGGCTATGGCAGCTGTGACATTGTTTAGTCATCTGTCCTCAGTAAACTGCTTGGAAAAAACAACAGCTCAGCTCAACACTGAGTGAGTCAAAAACTCATTTACAGTATGCCAAAGGTGCAAGTGGCTGATATTATGAACGCATTACAGATAGTCTTACATATGCCTAATGACTCAATGATTTCTCAGCATTACGCTATTGAAATGTAAAGTTTACTTTACTGGGCCTCACCACACTGACAGTATTGATCACTATAATGCATTCCCTCACAGAACAAAAGATCCAGTTACAAAATGTGAAAGCAGGGAGGTAAACTGGCCTTGACATTATCCACCAGCAAAAGTCTTTTTCACTACAACATGACGACTTGTAACCATCTGTAATGGAACATTAGATAAGGTATTGAATACCAAAAACATTCATTAAGTCACCATGTCGCTAAAAAGCTCTCACAACCCTATGTAATATTACACTACAAGTAAGCTGAAAAACACAACTCTTACAGCTTTGTACAAACTCAAAGTCACTCCACTTACTGAAAGCAACCAGTGAGTCAGTTCTACAATTTATCTGCTTAACTTAAACACTGTTCAACTTGTGGAAAATTGACTTTAATATAACATTTATGAGCTTTAGATTAATAAAAAAAAAAAAAAAAATGTTTTAGCCTGATTTGAGCGCATGATTTGAACATTCAGTATGTTGGCATTCATGACTTGAAATGTAAGCTTGCTAAAAAGTTTCAAAGATCAGGGCTTGACTGGAAAGGCTTTCCGTTGGCTGTTGAATGGATTGAGTGAACTTGCTTCAAAAGGATTTTGAGGCCCTGTACCCAGTCTTGGCCACTTGAGAAATAATGAATAAAACTCAGATCATCAATACAGCATTATGGCAGTATCCAAGTACTGTTAAGTATTAGGGTGCTTTCACACCTGCCTCATTAAGGGTGCTTTCACATCTGTGGTTCGGTTCATTTGGTCCGGACCAAGGGCAACAAATGATACATTGTAGCATT
>JAUMHR010000072.1:2487450-2514229 GCA_032361145.1 Enteromius fasciolatus | reverse complement strand
ATCTATCTATCTATCTATCTATCTATCTATCTATCTATCTATCTATCACTCAGCTCTAATAGAATCTAAATGGCTGTTTAAACTCGAATTTTAAAATGTATTTTGCTAAATGACGCATAACAAAATTGTGCCTTTTTAATTTCATTCAATTTCATTATTTAAATATTTAAAAATGAAAAGAAAAAAAAACCCTCGACCATAACTATATATATATATATATATATATAGGCTATATAAAAAACAAATGTTTAGACTCCATTAGTTTTGATTGATAATGGCATCCTGTCAGTAAAACAAAAACCAATTATTATGCGAAAGGTTAAAAATAAAAGAGGGTTATGACAACTTTCTGCTTTTGTTAATAATAAATGTCCCGTAGATTTACACTTAAACTGATATTTATCGTGAATCACAGTATCCACGTCAACACACCCTCAGTTGAGGAGTTAAATGAAACACAAACTCTGATTACACGAGAGTTATTACGATTAAACCTACCGTGAATTCCCTCTTTGAAGTGTAGTAAAAAGAGCAGGATACAAAGAGAACCCCCCATTATAACATCTTCTGTTAAAGAGCTGAGTTATCTCCTTCACCTCAGGAAAGTTTGAACAGCGCTGATTAATGAATTAACTCGGTGTTCGTAAATCCCATTATATTCCTCACTGGAGTTTCAACTTCAAAAGCAACCTCTTGCGTTTATTAAATCACCTTTCCGTGGTTAAACCGGGTGAAGTAGCATTTTGCTCACTGTTTTGATACATCCCACACGAGTTCGTGAGAGATCATCGTTCAAGTCAAGTAGCTCTCGGGTGAGAAAAACAGAAGCAATCATAGAGGCGCCCCCTGTATGTCACGTGACGCAACTACACCCCACAGCATAAACATCAAAATATGATTTACTACAGGGGTTTTCAAACTTTTTGAAGCTTAAAGCATATTACAAATAATATACTAAAAAACAGCTTTTTTAAAATTAAATAATCGACGTAGCTTTTATACTGGCTTTTATTACATTATTTTGTACATTGTAGAAAAAACAACAATAAATTCTAAATTAAAAGTTTTCTTTCTTTCTATTTTACAAAATGGTGTAAAAATATGACATATTAAATCATACAAACAGCATGCGTTTGCCAAATTAATTAATTAGCTTTCATTATATTGTTTTATTATTTTTTTAATAATAAAAAAAGGTCAATTATTTTCAACGATAAAAATAAAAAAAATTATAAAATAAACTCTCATAAAAATAATAACGTATAAATATTTAATTTTTCAATTCAAAATTATTTGCATGACCTGTTCTACAATAAATATTGTGTCAACGTATTTAAAAGAATATACTGATTAACAGGCTCTTGCTTCTGCATACTTTTTTGTTTACATTCTATTTTATTATTTATTAATTTATATTTATTCTATGTTATTGTTGCTGTCCATTAGTCTGCGAACCACCTTACATTCTCTAGGGGATGAAACGGGACCGAGCCCCTTCTGATCTAATATATATATGATCTATATTTATAAGGTCCGTCTCAAGGAGTCCTGGGTCAGTGTGATCAATGTGAGTCAGCGGTGAGCGCCCTCTAGTGGTCAGACGTCGTTTTCCCGGTGTACCGGAATGAAGCGTTCCCCGCGCACTGTAATAGGAAGTTCCCCTCCAAAACTTTTAAGAAACAATCCCGTCCGACCTGCACCAAATGAACGCCGACACCATAATCCTAATCATGGTAAGTCCGACAACGGTCCATCTTTCAATGTCCACTCCTATCGATGTCTCGCTGCATAAATATTCATGCTTTCACTGAATGACTAATGAAGTGTGAGAAAATAAAAGCAGTGTTTGTGTTTTGACGCCGAGTCAGACGGTGTGTCATCTAGGAGGGATTCAGGCAGCAAGTTAAAAGCGCTAGTTTAACTCTTTGGACTAGTTTCGGCATGTTTTGAAATAGTAACACATTAGACCTGTTTGAAACATTCCAGCTTCAGTCAAGTGTTACTTTGTTACACGTATACTCGTGCGCTGCTGTTCGGATGGGTTTAAGGGCTGTGTCTCAACACTCAGTGAGCTGCCTACCTAGGCAGCAGTTTGGGCACTTGTTTTGTATATCCTTAAAAAAAAAAGAGTACAGCGTGTGCAGTGGTGCTAATAGTATGGTACGGTGATGTATAACATGAAAATAATTTTGGATCCATTAAGTCCTTATATATCATTCTGAGACCAGGAAATAAAGTATTTATTTAATATTTTGGGTTCTACAATTTTGAATTTGTACACTTTATTTTTTACTTTTTAACAAGGTAATGTTAATTTCAAAATAAATTTAATGTAAAACACACACACACACACAACATATATTCTATTAAAACGGAATGAATAGTCTGTTTTGTGTATGTGTGTGTATATTAAATATAATTGTTATTATTATTAATATAAATAATTATTAAATTTTAATTAAAATATTTTATTTTAATTAAAATAAAATATAAATAGTAATTTATAATAGTCATTTACAAACCTTTTACACTTAATTAATATTATTGTTACATATTTTGAGTTTTTCAATTAAATTACACATTGAAATTGGACACACACAAAAAAAAAATAATAAAAAGACCTTCCTTCTCATTGACCCATATAAGCCAATGATTAAAATTAAATGGTTATCATGCATTAATATTTCTTGGGCCGGGTTTCAAAAAGAGGGCTTAGCTTAAGCCAGAACTAGGCATTAGTTAAATTAAGATATTTCAGCAAGAAGAAATTCAGGTGTTCAACTTGACACAGAACAATAATTTAAAGATAAGTCAGAGCAAGATATTTTTAATTGAGACAGATCAGACACGCACCTTTTAATTTGGGACTAGCTTAAACCTTGTCTGTGAAACTGGGGGTTGGGATTTTCAAAGAACACCTTCACATAAACATGATTCATATAAAAAAATGACACATGTAAAACATGGTGCCATACTATGTAGAAGTGGAACTCACTAGGTTTTGAGACACAGCCATTGTCTCCTCATGTGGATCATGTTGCGTGCGTGTGCATTTGATGTGCAAGCTGAGATGGAGTATATAGTGTCCGGTCAGAAAACGCCGGTTTACTACACACACTAACACATACATGAATATCAGAAGCATGGCACGGGATGTTCAGTGTGCACTTCAGAGGGCAAAACACAAAATATCAACTTTGGAGAATGAGCTGTCTACAAAGTGAGTATGATGGGATCTCAGTAACAGTGATGTACATAACGGGACATAATAATCTGTGAGGTTGCAAAAATGTATAGATTTTAGTTTACTGTTTATAGCAATATAAGTAATATAAATTGCATTTAGCAAGGTGTTGATATATAAATATCAAATGTTATTTGAAAGAAATTGGATGCCACACTTTGTTAATGTTAACTGATAGCCATCGTCTTGTCTTCTAGATCTCAGACAAATGTGTAACTTTTAGGTTTGTCTGGAAGACAGTTGAAAGGTGTTTTGTTTTTCCCTATAAAAGTCTAAAATATTTAGGTAGTTGTAAGAAAGTATCGGTTAATTACAATACAAAACCAGTTAAACATTCAAGTTACATTTTATTAGATCTAAATTTAAATCTATATTAAAACAAGAGTTTTTGGTGCATTCACATTCCCTTAGGAAGTTTGTATTAACTTAGAAACTCATAATTAAAACTTCCTTTCACATTATTTAGGGTTTTTTTTAACATCAAATTCAAGATTTTTTACTTAATCTGCAAAATGATGAATAAAGAATACAAGTTGGGTGTGTGTTGAACTGAATTGTATTATGGTGCAATTTTATTTCGTACATGCAACTTAGTTTTTCCCATATTTGTTAAAACTAATTACATTTATTTTAACAGTTTTACCTTTAATACAGATGCCGTGTGTGATATATGACCTTTCCGGCATGACTTGAAGCACTATTATCCCCTCAAGTTCCCACAGTCCTAGCAGAGAAACCACGGTGTATTTCATTACAGAAACTGCATGCTTGAGCTAGCTCTCATTACAATAAATACCACTTGGTTTGAGATTTTGTAATGATGCTGACATCTATTCAAATTAAGTTTGACTTCAGTGGAACTTTAAAGAAACATTTGAAATCTGTTTAAATAACAAACGTTTAAAAAGCAAGTGCAATGTTGAATGCTTTTACACGTGCATCAGAAATATTAAACCTCTGTTGTGTTCTCTGTTTTGGTCTGGGTCTGTCAATGAGAAAATATAGTAGATGGTAAATTTGATGGTAAATTTCTTTTTTCTGATTATAAACGCAATACATTGCATGTGCAATATATAATAGTACTGTAGTCGCAATAGAATTAATAATTAATTATAATTACACTGAAAAACTGTGCAGTAAAAAACTGGCAGCTGCGGTTGCTGGAATTCGACCATAAAATATATGCAAACAGCATTTTAGGTTTTGCGGTTTTAAGTTAAATAACATAATTTTGTTAACTGATATCATGTTAATATAGCAAGCTTTTAAAGTACACTGATACATCACAAGCAGCTTTTAAATATGAACATAACCGATTATGCAAAGAAAAAAACTTAACAGGTTTTTGCAGTAGCATTTTCACAGTTTTTTTTACCGTTAGAATCATCATAATTTTTTACAGTAGGCCTACATTTACAGTTTCATAAATTCAATCAAAACAAACAAGAAAAAGGATAATTTATGGATGTGGATAATTCATTATTTTGTAGAAGCCGATTAAAAATTCTTGCTTTTTTAGCATCGGCATCTTTCTTCGATTAAAAAAAGACCACATCTGATCTGATTTTGTAATTACTTCAGATCTCCCTGAAAAGATTAAAAGCACCATGTGCTCTTATTCACAGGGTCCCTGCACAGTTCAAACACTGAATAGGGTATATAAAAGCTCACCTAATTAAATGTGTTGATTTGGAAAACTAGTGCGATACAATCACATTATTATTGACATGACACAGCTGATTGGTTTCTTTTCACATCAGCACCCAATTCAGATATTTGGCTAGCGCTTGCTGTAGCAGTTGAATGTTTTTACAGATTTCCAGCTCATCTGTATTAATAACTGCATTCTAATCCAAAAATTCAAACCCATACCATTATTGGATTACCATATCATACCCTTGTGCTTTTGAACATGGAATATCCCAGTCGTAGAAACCCATACGTTATAAATGTAGCAGCTACTTTGATATTTTTTCAGAAAGTAAAGTAATTTTAGGTCTGGTCACACACTCAGCTTTTAATATGTGAGCCCTGAGCGCATGAGAACATTGCAGAAGAGATTTGTCTAAATTATACAGAGAGCTAGTAAACACATGACCGCAACCCACTCAACACGCTCAAGCACTAGCACTGAAGAATAACAGCAATAAGTTATTGACCCTCATCCTCTGTTGATTTTTAAGGGAAAGCTTCTCAGAGAGTGAAGAGGAGCTGTCATGGATGCACAAACAGGAACTGAAGGATTCACTGGTTGATATGTACAAAGGTGAGTACAGAATGTTGTCCTTTGTGTTTGATTAAGGGGTTGTTGTTTTTGTTTTATTTGTTATCAATAAAATAACTTTTGGTTGTTAGTAATATACACTATTTGGACTTTTCTTAAATATGGACACTAGAGGGCATCCTTGTCATGTCATATATTCAGGGACAGTGTCTTCAGTGCTGAAGCATAACTTCATTGTCTTACCCTTAAAGATTTGGTATTTATTGGCTTTTGAAAACAGTCAAATATCAGAGGGTTCTAAGAGTGACATGTATTTGGAATGTCAACATTTAAAAACCTATTAAGGTTTAATAAAGCCTGCAAATAACAGACAGTACTTTTATTAAATGTCATGTGGTATAAGATGATAAAAACATGACACTAAATATTCATGTACCATGGTATTTGCATGGTGCTCTGTTTGTCCTTTTGGTCAAACCGTATTTCTTTAACACCCAAATGAACATCCATTTAACTTTGTACATTGTTCTGTATACTTTATTGTTCAAAAGTTTAGGAAACTTTGGTAAGATTATTTTTAATTAAGTAATACTTTTATTCGGTAAGTAAATTGATAAGTAACAGAATCTGTTAAAAAGAATCTTTCTGTTAATGAAAAAAATTGTGGTTTCCAGAATATAGTAAGCAGTAATATTATTAATAGGAGTTTCGTAAAAATCGAATTATCATGATTATCATGAAATTCGGCTTTGCATCACAGGAATACATGACACAGTAAAATATATTACCATAATAAAAAAGTTATTTTAAATTGTAATAATATTTAAGTTGTTTTTTTTTTTTTTTGATCAAATAAATGCATCCTTGTTGAATATAAGATACTTTTGCTTTGCTGACCCTAAAAGTTTGAACAATAGTGTGTGTATATACTGAATAGAACTAAATTTGAAACATTTTCCGTGTATAAAAATTGTAACAGTGGTTCATTTGGTGTGAAGCGTTATTGCTGCCTCTTTATACTTTGCATTGGCACTGTCTAGTCTCCATCTGTATGATCTAATAATCTATGTATATAAGTCGGAGAGCTGCACCGATCCTCATATGAGCCTCTGTCTCTCGCTGTCAAACAGCATTGTGCATTGTAAAGGCCACCGATGAGGTTCGATCCTTCATAGCATGACCCCTGTGTGTTTTTTTTTGGGAGTTAATGCCAGGTTAGCTGTTTCTCTGATGTGCTGACACATCCTGCTGCAGAACAGCCCAACCCAAAGTGTTACATCCTAGTGATGGGTGGAGGCCAAGACCTGAAACAGGATCTACTTAACATGTATCCTGATATCTTAGACGCCAAGCGTGTGTATGTGCGCCTCTGGGTATATGGCTGCATGCCTGATTTTTATGGGTTTGTGTGTTTTTGGTGCCACTCACGCATACGCGCTTGTGTTTTACGCTCATTAATATTATCTGTAGGGGTTTTTTGTGTGAAGTTTTGCATTGCAGTCACCTGTATTAAAGCCATCTCCTTCCTTTTTGGTGGCAGATAAGCATGAAGCATTTGATCCCACCCAACTCTCTCTTTAATCAGCTTGAATGTTTGTTTAGTTTAAGGCTTTGCCACACATATTATCCTTTACCACAGATAAAGAGTGCACAGCTATCAGGATCCAAGCGGCAGTTAGCCGACATCAGCATAACAATGCGCGTGTTCCTCTAAAACGACAAGCACATTTCTGACTCAATTCTGAAAGTTCGGTGTTTTGAACATGTATATAAGGATTGATTAGCAATATCAGCACTGTTGCAGTACATTTGTGAGTGTTGTATTACTTTTAGAAAGCAGTTCTGTAAACAAAAACGTATTATCGGGACACAGTGCAGTTTTTTTTTGCTCTGCGTATGAAATTATGTTGAACTGTATTTGCATTTAGTGAACACAGACAATTGGATTAATACAAACAGGAAAGTACATTTAAATACTGTTTGAATAAATAGGCGTCAATCAAAATAGTGAACCAGCATTTTTTAATAATTGTCATTAAATCGCATATTGGTTTGTAACCAATGTCAGATCCAGTTATTAAACTTTTGAATATACATATATTCAAATATAAAAATGTTTTTAACTGGCTCAATTTAGTTATTACTTTACATTTGCATTTTTTGGATATTATTACATGAATTGGATGATTATAGTAAGAGTTAGCTTATCTATATATATATATATATATATATATATATATATATGGCATTAGAATTTTTTTTTGTAGCCTATGTATATTTGGCATTAAAGATTTAACTTCGGTACTACTTTGTCAAACCACAACAACTGTAGTTTGTTTATTATTTATTTATTTATTTATTGAGAATTTTCAGTATATAGTAAGCAAAGCGATTAACAATTAACAACAACAAAAAATCCATCAGCAGCATTGGATTATTGTATTAAATTGGTATAACCTTATAATGGTAAACAAACTGTTTAGTCCCATCAACTCGGCTCCTCTTACAGTGTGGTCCCACTCGGCTATTCTGACAGCCTCCCACCCTGATATCACATCGCTCTCCGCCGTGCTTGGCTTTACGGAGAGCAGGAGGCGTGTTGGCGACTCCTTCAGCTTCCTTGTGGGTCCCATTGAAGTTCAAAATCCCTAGAAGGGAGTACCGTGTGGCCTAACAGGCTTGTCTGCTCCCTAAGTGGGCGAAATAAGTATTTACATTTCAGCAATTGTATGCATTTTTTGCCTATATTGTAAAATACAGCTATACATTTGATCAATTTATCAACCACTGTTCTTTTTAAATGTCAATATCGTCCATACACTTTTTCAGTTGTTTTCAAAGTATACAGAACAGCCGAATAAGTGTGACCGTACATCTTTGAACCCAAATCCAATTTTCACGCCTGTGAGGCTGCGTCTGTTTCCCTGCTGATTTTATTTGTCTGACGTGGTTTGGGATAAGCGGACTGCTGTAGGCTGGGTCGTGTTATTACAACTGAGACGGTGGATTGTTTTCTTGCATGGGATAACTGTCCTTTTGCAGTCCAAATTCAAAGCACACACACCAAGTCCATCATAACAAACACGCTAAGTTTCCTATGGAGCTGATCTGGCCTTCCCGACAAGAGCAGAAATGGGGCTACAGTCTCAACAAGCTTTGTTCTTAGCAGGTGGATCGACCTTTGACATAACCCGGCATGCCCCCCTCCCCCTGTGTGGGCCGTCCGGTCAGCAAACGTAAACGAACTGTTTAGTCCCATCAACTCTGGTCCTCTTACGGCGGTATGGTGTGGTCCCGCTCTGCTTTTCGGACAGCCACCCACCCTGATATCACGTCTCACTCTCTCTGCCGTGCTTAGCTACACGGAGAGCAGGAGGCGCGTTGACGACCCGTTCGGCTTCCTTGTGGGTCCCATTGAAGTTCAAAATCCCTAGAATGGAGTGCCGTGTGGCCTAACAGGCTTGTCTGCTCCCAAAGTGGGTGGTCCGCCAGTGACAGAGGGATTCCTCAGGGCTCTGTCCTCCTCTTTTGTGTCTCTGTGTTGGTTTAAGGAATAGACCTAGGATGGGCACTGCTTAACTGTGGAAGCCTGGTTACTGTGATCTGAAACCAAATAAACCTAGCAGAAAGGCCAGCGCACTCACAAACATACAAAGACTGGAGCTGTAAAACCCAACGAGAGGTTGGCATCTCTTGAAAGGATCTCGAAATGAAGATTTTTTTTTTCTTTCTTTTTTGTGGATGTTTGGGTCAGCCTTCCAAAAAAATCATATTTTTAAAATAAGATGTGGTTTTTTTTGCATGAAGATGAATTGTCTATTAGAATTTCCTTGCATTATGACATTCCCGCTCTAATATATCTAACGTGGATGTTTTATTGTTTTATTTATTTATTCTCATTATTCTCGACATTTCTCTTATGCTCATTTATTATGGCAGGAAATAATGATTCTTTGAAAAAGAAATGCTTTTATTTAAATTATGGTGTTATTATTATATAATATAATTTATATTTGAACATTTATTGTAATATTATAATATTGTTTTATATTAACAATATTCATATTTTTGCAGATTATAATGTTTTATAACAAAACTTTGTACACTCATGGTTGACAGTATATTTTTGCCTGTAGAATGAGCTCATTGAGAGCTTTCATTCGATAGATAGATATTGTGAGATTTGTCAACTTGTGTGTATTTGTTTTCTCTTGAAGATTATCTCTCTCTCTCTCTATCACAAACCAAAAACAATTACAGAAACTGTTGGAGTCATAAAAAAAAATTATATAATGTAAAATATGTTTTTGTTAACTAAGAATCCAGATATGAGGATTGTCAGGCTTATTTGAACTGATGTAATGTTTCCAACCCAGCAAGTAAAGTGGCTCCTAACTCTAAGCCTTGTAATTCCCTTTTTTAAATTATGAAATAAGCAAATTCATTTAAAATCAGCATCACAGGAGCTCCGATACATGAATTCTTAAGAGCTGTACTGTTTCGGGCTGACACTCGTATGATGCTAACACTCCTACCACCCAGTTGCGAGCAGGATTCCAGACGACCTAGTGATGGCCCATGAAACAGAGAGGAAAACAAACAAGGCTTACTTTGCTGTGAACCACAGATGCTTGGGAACTGTTTGAACAGGGAGCAATTTAAACGGTCACTCCTGTGGCCTGTGTTCAAACATCAAGTGGTAATGAGGACGGAGTGCCTGGTCCTGTTGCCCCGGCCTCCCCTCGGCTTTTCAGCGCATTCACGCTCCCAAAGGAGGCCGGCCGAACAATGATGGGCCACTTTCACAGAGTGGCATTTTTACAGCTTTTTTACGCACTTGTATTTCAGGAATGTTTAGTAGATGGTTGGCACTTGAGTTGGAGAATTTATTAAGAGAGCGGGAGCAGAGGATTGAAAAGCTTTGGCCTGTCATTAAAATAAAAATGACTTAGAAATTTGCTTTGTTCACGTATCCACCTTATTTCGCAATGCGGAAGTATGCTATATTCTTTGAAAATGCACGACTTCTAATTCATTAGCCTCTACAGGTAAATATCTAGAAGAATAAGAGCATAGTGAATGGTACAAACCAATGTATTTATGATTATAATATAGTAAATAAAAATAATATGATAACATATTCCCCTTTTTCGAATATCAAGCATCATAGCAGACCAAAATACATATAACTGCATCCATGTAAAAGTAATGTGGGTATTTTCCCACAGATTTCTGCAGAATTCGGAGAACCATCATTCACATAATTTTTATCCATTAAAATAAAATTGCTTATTTAGGGATGTAAGGCCTAATAAGGGCCCATAGACACCAAGAATGATCATTATATTGATAACTACATAAGTGTAAACATCATTTATTTTAAAATATTTTATTTTTCATTCTGCTTTTATTACAGTTAGACAGAATTACACATGCCTTTTTAAAGTGTTATTTTTTTATTTTAACACTGTGTTGTAAAAATGATTTACAGTTTAAAGAAATAAATATATCTTTATTTTTGCATAACAGTGATGAAAACTGGAGCAGATTTTGGTTGGTAACTCATCTTTTTATGTCGTCTGTCGCTTTAAATTCTTGAGCTCATTGATGAATTCTGATTGGCTGTCATTGTTTTTTATTGTTCATTAGCTTTTTTTAATGATTCCTCCAATATTGTTTCTCTGCCATTTTACTATATCTTTATCGATATCATTATTGTTTTTGTCCTTGATGTGAACAGGCCTTAAGTGTATAAAGCTCTGAGTAAATTCCCTCACGATCAGGTCACAAAAGGTCAGAGTTCATGAGGGCCTAGCTGTGGGTTTGCGAAGCACAGTCCTCTTGTGCTAAGTTCTTAATGACTTGTTCGTTCTTTAGAGAAGAGCATCATTGGCGTAGATTTGATCTAAGCACATGTACGTGAGCATGTATTCGGAAGAGACAGTCATGTGATTCCTCTATTGTACATCAGCTGCTCTGTAAATATTTGCAGTGATGTACATCCCTGAACACACAATACCTCCCACAATCCTCTCCGCATGTGTCCCACAGTGGCACCGACGTCGCCCAAGTGCCTGCCATATCCGAATATCACACATTTATATCAACTTTGTTTGTTCCCCAATGTTCTCCAGTTTGGAAAAGAACCCTGGAATGTCCTGGAGTGTTTTCTCACTTCAGTGTCCCGCTGGTTTGTTTGAAGGACAGGTCGAACCCGCAAGCATCACTCATCCTTGAGGGTGAAAAAAAAAAGAGAAAAGCTGTGTTTGGATTCGACGCTTCTTCATTGCCCAAAGTTCAGCTTTGCAGTTCGTGTTGGAGAAAGGATTTCCTGAACAAAGGAAGATGTGTTTGTTGAGGATCCTTGCACCACTAGCTATGTGTGTGTTTTAGCGCCGGGCGCTGAGGTGACATGCACAGCAATCACGTTGGATTTTTGTAGCCCTTTCAGTGTTGCTTTGAAAAAGCAGGGTTAAATTTTGACTTAATATAAAAGTTTTTCCATTGATGAACATTTAGGGAAATTATGGGAGTATTTGTGTTGCCATTAGAACGATCAAAGCGGTCTTTTGTCTACCTCCTTACAAAAAAATAACCACAGCAAATGTAGTTTCCACCAAACAGCAAGTCGCTACAGGTTTGTTTCCGCTGTTAAACAGCGATGAATTGATGAGCTCTTTTGCAAACCATCAAAGGAGCTTTTACTGTGCCTAAAAATAGCCAATGTTTTTTTTTTTTTTTTAGCTTTTCATTAGTGGACAATGACTAAAATTTGAATGTTAACATTTCTGTTAGTATGTCTATAAGCCAAGCAGATATGAGATGAGAGGCCAAAAATTGTCTTATTTATTTAATATGGTGTCACTAGCTCATTACCTACATCTACATCAGTTACCTACATCTACGCCTTTATTTTTTTATTATTTATTTTTATTACAGTGTGTCCAGAGGCCATATCCTTTTTTTTTTTTTGAGTTAAAAAAAAGTCAATAATGTCACAAGTTAAAAATAAATACAGCTATGGCAGATATATAGATATTCAGTTGCATAATGTGCAAAAAAACAATGTATAGTAGTAAAAAAAAAAAAGCATTTGTCTATTAAGCCAATGCTATTATTTAAAGCAAAAACAGAATATATAACGTGTGATTAGAATTCTTTCACGTGTATTTATTTAGCGTATGCTATTTTTAGAGCACCCTTATTTATTCTAAGGAGACAGTAACAAATGTACAGAGACAAGCAGTCCCATCGGTTCATTTTTATTAGAGAGGTGAACAGAGATAATGAGTCGAAACTTGCACAGCTTTCGGTAGAAGCGACACTGAGTCGAGAAGGCGAAACACTTGGCCGGAATGTCTTTCATAAGACAGCTGACCTTGAGTTGACTCTTTCCCTGAGCCCCACCTCTCCTGTTTGGCGTCTCTTCGATGAGTAATAACAGTGTCACGGCTGGTGACGCCACCTTGCTCTAGTTTCACAATCTTTGCCACAATAAGGCTTTGTTTTCCTTCTGTTTTTGTGCTTGAGTTAAAATGCTCATAAAAGCTCATACGTGGAAAGGAATGTGGTTGAAGTGTTTAGTTTTGATCGGCGCGTGATAAATAAAATGATTATTTTTATCATGACCTAGAACCAAGGGCCCACAACGCCTCTGCAGGAAAGTAAAAGGATCTGGATTGTCTTCTCTCTGCAAATCTAAAAAAAGTTAGACATTGATTAAAACGTGAATTCAGTTCAGCCTCAGAACTGCGAGTGTGTAACAGTGTTAGGAATATAAGCGAAATCTTCCTTCGCTCGCGTATCGACTGCATTAAGCTCATCCTTAAATAACTCTGTTCTCCCTCCCAAATGTTAGCCAATGCAAATCTCAGCTTAGTCCATATTTACACAGCCAATTTTGAGGTTACATTCAGCAGATGAATTATCCAATCGCTGAAATATTCACTCTTGACATCGAATCGCAGAATTGAAATAAAATGTGCTGTTTGTCTAAGTGCTTACAAATACAGACCTTTTAAAATTAATTTTTGGTGAATAACTGTGACAACCTGACTTTGTCAGCAAATCAAGCTGTCAAAAGCGGCAAAATTTGCTCCAGGTGGATTGAAACGAATCATTTGCTGCATAATATTTAAGCACTGGCGTTAAACTGATGTTTAAGAGATGTGTTGGTATAATATGTAATACTGTGCACTCCGTGTAATGAACTTTCAATTATTTTAAAATTGAACAGTAAATTAGGAGATGTGCAAGAGAGAGTTTAATTCAAAAACAGCATTATGAGTAAGTGAGGTTAGAGGTCAAGGGCCATTTCTTGAATGTAAAGTGTGCAATTCATTTATTTTTATTTTTTCAGATTTGATATAATTAATACAACTCTGATTTTCCCAACATACTTTATATCAATAATGCTGTATTCACCATTACAAAGCACTGAATTATAGGATGAAACATTTTCTTGATATAGATATTGATATAATAACTCTTTTATTAGCTTTATGCAGACGAGTCAAATGACTTGATCACATCATATGTGCATTGTTTTCTGGCTTTGGTTTAGTTGATAATTAAGGTTTATGTGTATTAGTCCGACTGTAGTATTTCATGCATTGTGTGAAGCATTTATATTTGGCTTGAATCATATCACCCATGTCATAACTGATAATTGACAGGATCAAACACACAATATAGAGCGTTCAGGGTTTATCCTTTTGCACATCTTAGGGGGGCATTTTGCCTGCTTTTATTCATTCAAAGCAGGCCTGTTTAAAGGAAGTTGTGGGGTGGGGGAAGCGTTCTCTTTACTCCTAGCTTGGCTCACGCTTCTCTCGCACCCAAATTAGCTGGATATGGGGAAATTGAGGCACTCATCCTAGTAGATTTGGAGGGTCATTTCTCCTCCCCCCGTTAATGCAGGAGGATCAGTGAATCGCGGCCTGATAGACACCACCGAGGACGGATCCATCAGAGAGATCTGAGATGCTAGCGCTAGCTCATTTCCCACAGGCTCAATTCAATTATCACTGCGCCTGCTCTGAGAATGAGCTTTACACCCGTAAGACGCGCCATCCTGCTTCACAGATCCCACTCTCCCTGCTAGACGTCTCCGTCATCTAAGAAACATAAGGCCTACCTTGAGAATTTTCAAGTAATGCGAGGAATTATGCTTTCATTTGAGAGACTGCGTAATTTTAGACCTTCAATAAAGTGGCATTGATGGTCCTGGAGGTTTTCTATTACTCTGTTTTGATTAGCTACTGGTTTAACTAGCCACCTGGTAAAAGATTGTTTGAAGAGAACCGTTTTATATAACTATGAATTATATGCACATCCCAAGTATAGTTAGTCTCAAACTTAATGTAAGAGCTACCTCTAAAATGTTGTTTTTGTCACTGAAGACGATGATGCAATTGTATAAAAGTAAGCTTTCCAATCTTTTTGATTTATAGTCTATTTGAGTGGGTTTGTTTGCTGAAGATCCAGCAAGCACTAAACCCCCTCAAGTTTTATCTTTCATTAGAATTGGTTAATCATCTACTTGATCCAATCAATAATCAGTTAAGGGTTCCACAAGTTGACAGTTTTTTATGCGCTTTTTTCTTTTTGGCATTTCTACTAAATTTGTTGGTGTTGGTTTGAAGTTTATTTGAGCCATATATGTTGCAGAGCCTCACTTTGATCTCAGCATCCATTTGAAGAATCATTAACTTTTACTTTTACTGTCTGTATTATAAATACTGTCTTATAGTTGCTATAATATCTAGGTCTAGATTCAGAGACTGACACTCTGTAAAAAATAAATAAAAATAAATTCATTAAATATTATTTAGTTTAGTTATTTATTTATGATGAAATATGAGCTCAAGTGGAGCATGCCTAATGATACGGCGTTGTCAAAATATGTATTTTTAGTTAAAATTTTCACTTGCTGCTCTTAAGCTGTTAAAAATATAATTACTGAAAAATAATGAATGTTATTAAAATTAATTTAATTATGTAAAATATTTATAAACTGCATTTTATAAGTAAGTTAATAATTTAATTGGATTTATTTATGAACAATTTAAGAATTTTCGGTAATAATCTTTGCATCTTTTTAAAGTCAAGCTGTTATTTTGTCTCCATGCCTGTTCATTCAGTTGCAGATATTTTTTAGACAGAAACAGTTTTCACTGATCAGCATTAACAGATGAAAAAGGAAACAAATACCAGGTCTCCAGTGAGATAGAATCAGCTCACAGCACATGTAACCGATTGACAAAAACAGTTTCTATCGTTAATATCTGCCTGCGAGTCAATAAAATCTTTTGATCCAGGAAAAGTCAAGACCATTGAAAGCTTCACGACAGCCCGTGACAATCAAATTACACGGCGGGGTGCATCCAGGTGCTTGTGCGCACCTCCCCGTATAAGAGAGCCTGTTTATCCATATCAAATCAATCCATGTCTGCCTTTTTCCTTCTGAGGCACAAGTATGCTGTACAATTAAACCTGCTTTAAGACTCTCTCCACATTAATGTCCGTATCAAAATTCATAAAGATTCGGTAAGACGAGAATCCTGAGCTCGTAGATTCACGGGGATTTCGCATGAAGCCCGTTTAATCAGGATAACACTGTTATTAATATTCATAAAGTCAGCTGGAATACAAATGACAGCCTGAAGAATCTGGAAACTTTTTGCGGAGGAATTGCATTAAATGCAGCTTAAAAAATTAATGGAATTTAGTTTATATTAGAGGGAAACGCCAAACCCCCCTCATCGAGCGATTGAAATTGGGCTTAGACATTTCTTTTTGAAGAATTCCATCTTTGACAGACATCAAAGGCATTTTCAATGAATGCGACGCATGAATGGTCATTTAAAAGGATTTAAAGACATTACACTGCAATAATTGTACATGAATAATAAGTAGCCCACCGAGGCAATTAGCTTAAAGTCTACAAGACAGGAAAATGAAGATCACTGAGCGACAGCAAAGGACAAATTGAAATGAGAAAAGTTTGAAGGAAGGATAAAGTGGCTTTAAGTGGCAAGTGCTGTTTTGTATGATTTGAGCCGTTTTTTACATTTGATGCAGGCGTCTAAGCTATTAATGTTTCCTTATTTACTCACGTTTCATCCCCGTGAACGAAAATGGATGAAATATTCAACATTATCTGAAGGAAATGATGGTTCAATCTGAAAAGCCTCTTGCCTCTTTTGTGTCTTTTTCACGTGATACATCATATATGTTTCGAAATTGCTCTAACAGGCTTTTACATTGTAATTACTACACTATAGTAAAATAAAAAAACTAAAGAATATAGTCTTTTTATGGAATTCCACAAAAATGTTTTAATGTATAACATATATAAATGTGTGTGTGTATGTGTGCACCTGGTAATTGTCCTCACAAAGATAGGAATACCAGTAAATTTGGACCTTGTGGGGACATTTCTTAGGTCCCTATGTGGAAACAAGCTTATAAATCACACAGTTAAGTTTTTTTGAAAATCCAAAAATGCACACAGTTTCCTGTAAGGGGTAGGTTTAGGGTCAGTGTAGGACAATACCACATACAGTTTGTACGGTATAAAAACCATTACGCCTATGGAATGTCCCCATAAAACATGTAAACCCAACGTGTGTGTGTGTGTGTGTTTTTATGTAGGCAAACTGTTTTCAAACAGGTTTCCCAAAAAGTCTGCCATTGGCTGGTCAAACAGATAGCTCCGCCCTAAGCTGTCACCATTGGTTGAGACAGTGCTACTGTATGCCTTAATATTTATATTTTTTGGGCTTATATAACTTCATATAACTTATGAATATCTTACAGTTTCTGGCTATGTAGCTGGAATTAAACAAAGTATTTTAACATTCACACTCATTGAAATCACATTCAATTAGTGGCCTTTAACTCCAGTTTCGGTACTTTTAACAGTTTAGCAATTAGGTTGGCAATTTATGATTTGAGCTTGCCTGAGCATTTAATACAGAGGAATAAACTGCGATTTAACTACGATTTGATTGGAGTCAGCTCCTCAACTAGCCGCGGAGCCGCCGTTTGTACACAATGACTGGTTATTGACTTCATTGTAGCATGTCGCACTCCGCATGCTTTGGCGTGAATGTAGTTTCCGTCACTGCCCTGCGAGCACCGAGGCTAATAGCTCATTAATCTATCACGAAACTCCTGCAGATTATGTAGAAAATGTAGATGCAATGCTAATTCACCATCTGGAGCGGGAGCCGCAAAGAAACTGGCCTCCTATTGCACTCGGCACAATTCAAACTTTCATTAACGAGCCAGAACGAGCTCTTCCCTGTTTTTCAATATCGGATTATTGGATAGTATCAGTTTCATTAAGTTTCTTGGGGGGTGATTCTCTCAGGAAACGGTGTCAATCAATGAATCGGCCCAAATTTATTTGGTAAAGCGCTCTTTTCTGGGAACTGTTTAACGTGTCTCTCCGAAAATTACGTGAACATCAAAAGGTCAGGTTTGTATGCTTTGCCTTGTTTTTCTTCCCCCTTTCTGTCTTTTCCAAAGCTGCTTTCTCTTGTTAGTGTTAACGGATTACCAGGAGTCTTAGCCGTACCTACTATCTTTAAAGTCTTTCTTCATCCTCGTCCTCCTCTCTTTCTCTGTGAAAGTGCGGTGCGCAGGGCCAGCTCCCGCTCAGAGTCTATCACTGAGATTAATGGAGCCCTGTGGTGTTTGGCACAAAAAGCCAGTTGTCCGTTCACGCCTGACTGTGTCTGAGCTGAATAGCGTGTGAGCGGTGTGAGCTGTGTGTGCTGGCTTACAGCGAGGGGATAACGTTCCACTGGCATCTGCCCCAGGGGTCACCCCCACCCGCCTCGCGCACAACCTCCCAAGAGCACTCACTTTTTATGTCTTCTTAGCTCTCTTCTGCCAACTTTCTCTCATGCTGTCCGCCGTCCCCTCTATCATTTTCATGACCTTTGTTTCCTTTTCCCAAGAACCTGATCATTGTTTGTCCTGTGGTTTTTACGTACACCATCTTTAAGGATGCTGAGTATTAGAATAGTTGGGGTTTTCGCTCTTAAATACATGTTCACAGCGAAGCCATTTTAGGTTGACTTTTAGGGAACGGTTCTTAAAAACAAGTGTAGTGAAAACACATTTTCTACTCTCATTTAGTTAGCTTTGTGCTTTTGTTGCTCTTAAAAGCTGAATAACAAATTAGCAGTTTATTAGCACTTTTTTATTTTTAGATTACCGTATGATTCAAAAGAACAGCATCCCCCAGTTTCACAGACAAGGCTTAAGCTAGTCCCAGACTAAATTGCATGTCTGAGCTGTCTCAGATGTGAATATCTTGCTCGGACATATCTTAAAACATGTCAGTGCCATGGTTCTGTGTTAATATGCACATCTGTAATATTTTTTTAAAAGGCAATTTTGTAAAAGTTGCTTAAATATCTTAATTAAACTAGTCCTGGCTTAAGCTAAGCCTCGTTTGTGAAACCGGGCCCATATGTTATACCTTATAGCCTAAATATTTTTGTAGTCGCTATTTTTTTTTGCTTCCATAAATTTCTTCCAAAACCAAATCTTCCTGAGCCTACATTTTTTGAACTGTAGTGTACATCAGCACAGGACATGAAATGTGTCAATCCAAGATTTCACAAGTCATAATGAGCAGTTCAGCACAGAAAATAGTAAACGCTCAAGAGACAAAAAAATCTAGAAGATCGTATTAGGTCATTTTTGCACAGAAATGCAGTAAATGCCATGTGTTCAGTGAAACGGCTTTAAATTATCGCTTTGGCTAGCAATTCCTCTTTGTCTTGAAAATTGTGTGGGAATCCTTTAGAAGACATTGGTGACCTATTAAGGTTTTCCTAACCAAAGTGTTTCCCAAAAAATAACCAACCGGGAAACACAAGGTAAACGTTCTGCGTTTGCCAGATTCAGTCTGACCCTTTCCTGAAAACGCTCCGCGTTCTTCTTCATTTGGTTTGTAAATGTGACACCGCAAAGCACCTACAGTTGACAGAAGTGAAACGGCAAGTGTTTACGTTTGTAAGCCCCCGGTGTGTGTGTTGTGTTAAGAAGTTCTCGTCTCAGAAGCTCCACCACTAGAGGGAAGCTCTCCACCACGGCTCCCACCTCCAGCGATCAACAGGCTCTGCTGTCTGAATGTCAGCGTTCCTGCTAATTGCCTCCTGTCTGTTTGTTGCTTGCTTATGAATTAGCTTCCGTTCACGGAACTAAATTATCCACCATTATTTAATTACACCTGAGTAGATGACGCTTTAATTGGCGCTTCCTGACTAGGATCTGATATGGCTTGAGCTGTATTAAATGGCTGTTTACTTTTCTGATAGCTAAAAGCATTAAAACGATTGCATGGTGGGATTACGCTTTGTTAATTGCCCTCGTTCATTAGTCCTCCATAAACTGCGAGGTAAAGCACTGGTACACAGTGGATGAGATAAAGACAAAGTCTTAAAGCATAATTTCACACGGCAAATTAAAAGCCGCCTGTCTTGTTTTGCTGCCTCTACTCCAGAGGTTATTAAAGATTGCTCTCCACCAAGCACCCCGAGATCATATTGACAGGCTGTAATTAATACTAACCTTTCTAAGTCTAATGGAAAAGGAGTGAGCTAGAGGCTGTGATGAAAAGCATTTTTTTTTTTTTTTTGCGCAGTGAAATTAATCATATCCCTTCTATATATTTCCAGCTAATCCTAAAGTCAATGAAGAACTGAAACAAAGGCTGCCGTCCCCTGTAAAGCACCATTGTTCAGAGACCACACCACAACTTGGGTAAAGATGCCTTCCTCGGCTCATTTTACACTGTTTGTCAATGGCTTTCTTCCACATGTTACAATTAAGGACGATTTTTTAATATGTGCGAAATGTTTATCAGTGTACGTTGCAGGTGATGATTACACGCTGTAATGATATCTTTGCAGAGATGTGTTTTCTAAATCCAAAACGGTGTTACAATGTTTAAAAACCAGCTGCTAGTTTAGTTTGTTCATCTTTAGTGCGATGCAAATGTAATTTGGTTAGGTGAAATGTTTGTGCAGAAAAAGCATGCAATCAAAGGTTTCGTGTTAATTATTTTAAAGCACTTCAATACTGAATCAACTCTGTTTATGATTCCAACTTGTATTCAAGTTATTATTTCTGACAAAAAAAATGCAATGCATTATATTTTTTCAACTAGAATTGTTTGCTTTTTGGAAGTATGCATGCTGTATACTATAATATTGTATTTAGGCTATGTTTTCAAATTATAGTGTTCTATTTGTGTGGTATTTTATTTACTCTTGATACTGATTGTTCTGTTTGTTTTGCAAAAGAATACAACTTGTAAGAAGAGTTAACTGCCCTCTTGGAGTCAGAACTCTTGAAGGTCTTTGATATTTGCTTCATGTCCTCGCTTTACTCAGCGCTTTGAAACAAAACATGCAGGTCCTTCAAAGCAGTGTCATTGATGTACAGTTTGTCAATATCCTGTACCTGTCTTCACCTGAGTGTGTCAGACACAGTGCACTGCTGTTAGATATCGAAGGGGATGAGCAAAAAAAGTGTTTATTTTATATACTTGTTTTGTATATTTATACATTTCGCTTTTTTCCCCTAGATCCTCTTTAGGAGAAACTATTTCAGCTGCATCCCAATATCAGAGTTTATCAAAAGCCCTGGAGGAGAAACTCATACAAGGTAATAAATTATACATTATAATTGCTTTCAAATAAGCAAAATCTTATTAAAAAGGTGTTATTTTACCATTATAAGGCTCTTTTTTTCTAGCCTCATATGTTTACTATTTATGCTATCGTCATTTCCTCTTGCATTTTTGCCATTTTGTGTCTGTTTTTATGAGTAAAGAGTTGTTTTACAGGCTTTCTGATGTCTAAATACTCAATATAGTACAGTTATTTGCACGTATTTATTTATTTATTCATTTATCTACATAAACATTTATTTACATTATTCCATAATGCCGGGCTGCTGCGTAATAACTTTACCTAGGCCATAACGCTGTAGAAGAGCCACTGTTTAGATAGACTGGTTGGAATGACAATGAGAGATAAACAGAGTATTTACCAACCCTTCACCAGACGCTCCTGATATGCAAATTTATTCTGCCTCGCTGCTCAAATATACATTTGGGCTGTTGGTGAAACACTTCAATCTTTTTGCAGGCGGTTAATCAGCCTGTGTTTGATTATTAGTGACAGACATTAGTAAGATGGCACAAGACCGTTGGTAGAATGAATGGAGGAAATGATCATGTCTGGTAATTTTTTTTTTGCCACATTGATTATAGAAAATGTCTTTTTTCATGGTGAATGCTTGAATTAAGAACGCGTTTTAAATTCTACTTTCCCGGATGGAATTGGATTTAAACTGAGCAGCAAACAGGATTTAGAATTCTAATTTCCAAATAGCACAATTTGAATTACATTTTTAAATCAGTGTTGGATTTTAAATGTTGTATTTATTTTTAATTGTCTGCTTAATAATTGATATTATATTTTATTAATATTTTAATGTAGTCGTGTAAAAAAAGACATACTTACTCAAAATGCTCTAATTAAAAGCCTTAAAGCCAAAAAGCTTATCCATCCAAGTTATCTGCCTTTTTTATTGTTGTGTGGCTGTACTAAGTTTCTTGAAATTACAATTTAGACAATTCCTTTTCCTGTTGTTCAGTTCAATTCAATATCATACGGTTTGTGGCCAATTCAATTCAAATTGACACTCATCAAATGAAAGGGAGCTAATTCTTCTTTTTCTGAATTTGCTCTTATTGTTTTTCGCTCGGTTCCCATAGGAAATGGGCCTTTACTTTGCACGCTTAGATTAAAAGCCCCGTTCACCCCATTTGTGAGGGAAATGGCGCTTTAAACACACATTCTCAGGGGCAGTTACCTTTGTGAGAGACACCCGGAGAGGGAGATAAAATTAAAGAAGTAACCCAGGTTAGGGAACAATGTATCCAAAAGTCGCATATTTGCAGTGTGACAAAGGGCTTCTATAAGTGTGTTTGGCGTTATTATTCATGGTTTGAATTTGGTGTTTGCACGGGTGAGTCTTACAGGGAATACTAATAACTGTCTCCAGCAATCCTGAGAGCAGAGCCCTAGCAACAAAGCCATGAGGCAGACCTCCCTGATCTCGACTTCAAAACCTGACCTTTCGCTAAATAATTGTGGCGGCTAAGCTGGAGCTTTTTGGACATCGTGGTCGCAAGACTCGAGCATCACAACGCATTTATTAACGCAGAATGATTTCCCCTTTTTTGATGCTTTTGATTTAAGCACTGTGTGTTTGAGTTTTGCTCAATTTGAATTGCATTGATGTTGAACTGATTTATGTATATTTTATAATCGCAGGACGGCCAGGCGGCTTTTTTGTGAAGCACTTGACCCTGTGCATGCACTTAGCGCTTCTATCTGTTTGATTTGCTTGTAAATGTTAAAGCTGGAGTGTGTAATTTTTTTTTTTTTTGTAAGTTGATTACACTGAATTTGTAAACATTGTGGCTTTGTGGCTGTACCAAAACATTGCTCTGTTTGTTGAGCATCCCGACCAGCTTCGCCCATCAACACTCAACCAATAGCGTGAATTTAAGGGAGGGACTGTCTGTTTGGCAGGCCAATGGCACACTGTAAAAAAAGATTCTGTAGTTTTTACAAGAACAATTTGGCAGCTGTGCCAAACTGCAAACACAAATGCAGCCAAAACCTGTACATTTTACGTTATAAAACTGTAATTTACAAACAAAAAAACTGGAATGTAAACCAACGCACACTGCTATTAAAATCTGTTTTGCACCTTTAAAATACTAATAATGGTGGTAAAAGAGAAAGTCATGTGAAGAATCAAAGCTCATCACAAGTAGCTTCACCACAAGCAGAAGAATATACTAATATATAGAAGGAGTCATTCATGCTAACACAAAACACCCTCATGGTAACACACACTTAAGTAATGCAATAAACGTTCAATAAACAACAGAAGGCGTAACATAAAGTCCAAATGTACATAACAGATAGCAAAAACTATTTAAAAAACATGTTTATTTAATCAAAATAATTTTACATGTGGAGTGTCACACAGAGATTCTGGAAATATCACTTCACAGTTTTTGACTCTGATTTATGCAATGATTTGTTCTATTTATGTCTAAAAACTTTTTACTGTAAAATTGCATGGTTAGATGTTGTACAGTTTTTCCCTGTATATAGTACAGGAGCTTACTGATAACCTATTAAGGTTTATTTTTCTGTAGCATTTTTACAATATTTAACAGCTAAAAAAATATGTTTTACCGTGCAGACAAAATCAGGAAACCTGTTTGAAAGACATTTTGAACACATTTTAGCTTTAAAAGTAGCTTGAACACCCTCTGCTTCTCACCGTTTCAACCCTCTTTCAAGTCTCTTATCTTCACTAGTTATTTCGTCACAAATTTGCACTCGTTTAAATATCTCTGATTCAAGGGTCATCGCTCTTTGATCACAAACAATCCGGGTTACATCCAGCTTTCCCTGAGGAGCAAAGCACGTTTTCAGAAAGGCTGCCAGAGAGACAGGCCTCTGTGTTTGCCTCTCCGCCTGCATCTCTGGCCCTGAGCACTACAGAAACATTGACAGAAGACCTCGTTTTCCCCCTCCTGCCAGTCACTCGGCACGGATCGCCACATTCCCTCATGAAAGACGGCCAGACCTAGTTTCCTTTTCAGAGAGCTGACGCAAACCAACCAACAGAGCTGCCTTTCAATCCGTCAGACTGTAATCTCCCAGCAGAAGAATGGCAGTCTTATATGTTATGGTTGCAACCTTTTTATTGTGGACTTTCCTTTTCATTTAGCCCCTAAAGCTTTTTCTGGATACTAAAATACTTCTTTTTTTTTTAATGCAGAGTCAGCTTTAGGTTGATTTCACTGAATAGTCTAAACAGTGTGGTGCTTTTGAAACATGCTCTATTTGTCTGAGCAGTCCAGCATTAACTCAACTCAACTCAACTCATTAGCCCACTAATGACAGCCAGGAAAACCTGTTTGAAAACAGTAACAGTAAAAACAGCAAGCAATATAATTGTGAAGGATACAATAATTAAACTTGGGAAGGAACTGTTCACCTAAAAATGAATTCTGTAAACCTTAATGATTTTCTTTATTTCTTGTGCTCTTTTATTTTTAATCCAAAGATGACTAAAAGCTCCATAAAATCTTAATATCAGGAAAAGGATTTGTCGTTTTTCAGTGATAATCTTTATTTATCTGCAGTTCTCTCGTGTTTACATCAAATATGGCAGTTAAAAAATAATCTCATACCAGATTTGAAGTAAATAACCCCAAATGTTGTTTGTTCTCAAGTGTCTTACAACCAGTCACAGTATGCTTAAAATACATGTAACCCTGGAACAAAAAACATAAGTGTCAATTTTTCAAAATGGAGATTTATACGTAATCTGAAAGCTAAATAAATAAACCTTCCATTGATGCATGGCTTGCAACTGTTTTGAAAATCTCGAATCTGGGGGTGCAAAGAAATCTGAATATTGAGAAAGACTTTTTTACACCTTTAAAGTTCAAAAACAAATCAAGTGTTGATTATATTAACGGTGCAAAAAAAAAAAAAAAGCAAAAAGGTCAAGTCAAGTCACTTTTTAACACTACAGATTGTAGCAAAGCACTGAACATTATCAAGTAGGAAAATAGAGTGATGGTAAAGTATAATGACGAGATTAAACTTTATTTATCAAATGCAGAGACAGTCTCTGTAGTCAAGATGACGATAATCACTAGTAATCAGGTGTCCCCAATTAAGCAAGCTAGAGGCGACAGCGGCAAGGAACCAAATCAGTTAGAAATTTAAAATATGTTTGACCTTGTCCTCCTGTAATGTTGCATGTCAGGTCAAATCAGTGGTTGTCACAGGCCAACTATTGTTTGGACATAATTTAGTAATAGTATACAGTGCAATTTTTGTCATACTGTATGTAGCATAGCAGCACCTGGTGGTACTATACAAGTGAAGATTATTGTTTTACTGTGGCTCTTACTTATTCTTATTTCTTTGGCACAGTATCTAAGGCTCCCAGTCCCAGAGAAGGTTTGATGCTCAGACTCCCTCCACCCCCACCCGTGCCAGGCCCAGTTGCAGCTGAAGTGAGAGTCATGGAGGAGGAGAGACGGTCTCCACAGAGACCCGCATCACAGCAGGAGCAGGATATTAACGAGACAGCCAGCAGTCCGGTCCACACACCTCGCATCAGCAGGGCAGGGTCTGCTGCTCTCAGGTCAGGAGAACAGAGACCCACTTACACTGAGCAATCAAAATTCAATCATCATTAGGGCTGAAAAGTTCATTCTAATTTTAGTTAGCAGCATTTATTTTTTTACCTTTATTTTTTCCGCTGCATTGAAGCAAATCTCCTGTTCAAAATGGAATATTCAAATACCATACTGCCTACTGTGCACCATGTTAAAAATCAGTATGCAATGATAATGCTTCATTGTCATGTAGTATAACTACTAAAATATATATGAAGAGTTTATTTGCAAAAAACAGATTACTCAGTTTTTTTAAATGATCAAAGATCATGTTTTTTATTATGTTATTATGTTTTTTTTTTATTGTGTTAGCTCAATAAAAGTCATTATTTAACCTAATTTAGCACTATCAGTCAAAAGTTTGGAAACAGTAAGATTGGTAATATTTTTTAAAGATGTTTATGCTCAACAAGGATGCATTTATTTGATAAAAAATACAGGGAAAAAAGTAATATTTTGGAATATTTTTATCTTTTTAAAATAATGGGATTCTATTTTAATATACTTTAAAATGTAATTTATTTCTGAATTTTCATCAGTCACTACTCTAGTCTAAAGTGTCACATGATCCTTCAGAAATCATTCTAATATGCTGATTTATTATTAGAATTAACTATATTGGCAAAGTTCTGATGGCAAATGTTTTTTTTGAAACTGCAATACTTTTTTCTTAGACTTTTTGATGATTAAAAATTAAATTAAAAAACAATATACAGTACATTTTTGCCATCACTTCCTATCAATTTTACACATCCTAGCTGAATAAAACTTTTAATTTCTTTCAAATAAAAAAAAGAAAAATAATTTTCTGGCCCCAAACGTTTGAATGGCGGTGTATATTGTTAGAAAGGATTTCTATTTAAAATAAATGCTCTTCTTTTTAAAGTGCCCCTATTATGCCTTTTCAAATATGATCTTTAATTCGGTGTGTCATGTAGCTGTAGGTGAACATAAACTATCTGCAAAATTGTGACGCAGACAGTGCACAATAAAT
>JAUMHR010000072.1:2424610-2474594 GCA_032361145.1 Enteromius fasciolatus | reverse complement strand
AGGCCAAGTGATTAGCACACCTGATTCTGATCATTTGAATGGGTGAGCGAAAACTTTTGGTAATATAGTGTATATATATAGATAGATATATAAGTGTGTGTGTATATCACCATTCAAAAGTTTGGCATAATATGATTTTGCATTTTTTTTTTTTAAAGAATTTTCTAACAAAATAACTCTTTTCTATTTGAGTTAAAATGTCAATTATTCTTGTAATGCAAAGCTGAATTTTCAGCGTCACACAATCTTTCAGAAATCATTATAATATGCTGATTTGCAGCTCGAGAAACATTTTTTATTGTTAATGTCGAAAACAGTAGGGGTGCTTAATTTTTCTTTTCTGTTTTTAATGGTTAATTTTTTCCAGTACTACCCTAACCCTAAAAGTTGAAAAGAACAGCATTTACTTGACATTAGAAGTAAAACTCTTTACATTCACTTTTAATGCATCCTTGTTGTATAAAAGTATTATTTTCTTTGAAAAAAATGCCAAACTTTTATTAAAACATTTGTTTTTAATATTACATGCTTTTATTGAACTAAGCAGTTAATTTTTCATGTCCTTTTTTGTTTTTAAACTATAGAAATATATAGTAAATATAAATATATACTAAATAAATAAATATGATAAAACTATAAAAATAGATAAATTGAGACCGTATAGTCTATTTAGTTTTGGCTCTCTTCATGTAAGTGTTCTTGTATCACTCAGTCTTCCAATTGACTGAGTCCTTTATTATAGAGGCAGGCCAGATTCATAAAATAAATCCTGTCATGCAGATAATTTCAAGCGGAAAGCCAGTGGCATCTCGACCTGTGTCAAGCTCTCTGATATGAGCAGAAGGCCAGGTGTCAGTCTTCCAGCTCCGCCCAAAACCCAGCAGCACACGCTTCCAAATGCCGCCCTGCTTTTTCATTGGGGCCAAAAACCTCAATCTGTGGGGCAATTTCAGAAGTAAGTTGCAAACCCCACGCCTAATCCCTCCGAGACGGGAATGGGTCTTCTCTCTATCCTCAAGGATATCTCCCTCCCCTGCCGTTCCTCCCATCTCTCTCCTCATCTCGTAGGGATTAGAGCCCGGCTGCAGGCAGAGGGCCGCCACATCCCTTTGGCCTGCCGGAATATGAAAAGCTGGATAAGTGCTGGAGGAAATAAATCTTATTCTCACTTCCTTCCTCTCCTCACAGTTAACGCGGCGAATAAGATCCGCTTCGTTATGTCTCTGCACTGGGCGCTTATTGAATTTCTCTTGATCTTGATAGAGTGCTGATGTTAAAGTGAGAAGGGATATGAAGTCGCATCTCATGGCGAATTAGGGTTGTCTTGATCCTATCCACCTTTTTCCTCAACGCGGAAGTAAGCCTATTGGGTTATTAGACGCTAGATTTAAATAACGAGGAGAATAACAATGTGCAGTAAACGTTAAAATAGTTTTTACTATAAACCAGTGTTATAAACCATAATTAAGATAACACATTACATAAATAAGACCAACCAAATTTTAACGTCAATAAATAGCTGGATGCTAATGAGACCATTTTTACGTCAGGAAAAAGGTGGATACTAAAATGTATTTTTTTTTAGCTCTTGTAGTACATGAAGCCACATGGTTCAGACCTCTTGTGTTGTTGTGCTATTGACTAAAGAGTTAAAACAGATTAATATGTCTGTTCCGACACCCTATTTCGCCCCAACCGCTGCTATTTTTGGTGCCTTTTGCGTCACCACAGAGTTGCATTCTGATTAAAATACGTTTCCCCCTAAAAGACATCTGCTGCCCGAGTACCATAACTCAGGCTGACACTAAAGAGGCGCTGTGTGTTTTGTCTGGACGGCGGTGGTATTATTTTAGTCTGCAGAGGAAAGAGACAGGAGTGGGGTCGGTGGCTGAGAGTCTTGTTTGCGCCGGCGCTACTCTTTGAGACGGCTGAATGTTGAAACATTGGGACTTGTCAGGCCGCGAGGATGGTTTACATTCCTGGTAAGTGTCCGTTGATCCTGGAATGTGCACATGGTGAGGAGCACATATGGACTGGTAGAAAACAAGCCCTCTTACAATAATACCCACCAAAGAGCTGTTCACGGCAGTGTGTGTTTAAAGTCTGTCTGACAGACCGCCAGGGAGTCTTGTGCTGTATGGAAAAATTAGGATAGGCTTTGTGGACCGGGAATCATGTATAGGCACTTGTGGTATAGATTAAAAAAACTACTCTTTTATATTTGATGCAGTGAAACATCTTTCAGCATTTTGTATTTATTATAGTTTTATTATTTAGGCTATAGTATTTGAGCCACTGATACTGTGACAGTTTACCCTGGAAGAATGCCCTATACGATTTTGGGGGAAATGCCTTATTTAACACATTTTTATGGTTAATTATTGCATTAGCACATTTATTTAGTTACATTTAGTTGAGCCATTGTTTTCAGTTTATCCCAAAGAACTGTAGTTAAATTTGTTGGAAAGGTGCAGAATTTTGTAAACTTTAGTCTTAATAACGATTATCAATAATACATACTAATATTAATATTCCTTATTTATTGTTTAAATATTGTTTTAAAAATATATTTGCTTTGACATGTAATTAATTAATTTATTTAGGTAAAAAAAAATATTATTATTTATTTTAATTAATTTGTTTAATGAACTTACTTTGGTGTACAATTTATTGTACCTATAAACACATAATTAACATAACATATATAAAATGTACCTATATTTAGAATTAAGATAATTTTATAATTCCTTCAACAAATAGATTTTTTTATGTTTAAATTATTAAAATATTTGCAGTTTATTATTATTATTTTATTTATTTATTTATTTATTGCTTATTCATTTTACAGGTACATGCAAGTACATAAATAATAGTAATAAACAGCAACAACTACAAAAAAAAACGTATGGCATCTCTCAAACACAAGCAGTTGTCTGCAAGTTACCGAAGTGTTTAAACCACTTCTCTTTCTACTCTATGGATGTTCCACAGCACTCTCTTGAATTTCGTGCATATTTTTCTTCATAAAAGTCAGTGATTTTATTTTTGAACTGTACCACAAATGAGTCTGTCCCTCCAGGGATCACAGACACTAACGGAGAGTAAGATCAGCAAGTGTGTGCTGAGGTTCTTACAGTAAATATAGTAATAACTGAGAATGTAGGTTTATACCCTGCAGAGATTTCACCTCTCTTAGAACAGACTTACATGCACATGATTTTTCTATGCAGCGGTGCAACTGGTTTTCACATGGTTCCTGAGCCAACTTTAATGCAAATATTATTTAAAGGCTTTCAAAAAAAAGTTTTAATTGTATTTGACCACCAGTGTTTTGCAGATTACATTAATCTGTCAACATCATAACCCCCACTTCTCAAAACATAAAGAACAATTCTATTCCATAAGACTTCAATACATTTACACAGTGATTTAGCAGATGCTTTTATCCAAAGTGACTGACTAATGAGGAAAATGGATGCAATCAAAAGAGCAATAAAATGCAATTGCTATGACAAATCTCAGTTAGCGAAGGTTTTTTGTTATTGTTAATATATAATAATTAAAAAGAAAACAAAACCGAATAGAGAAAGATTGTATTAGAGGCCTTAAAAAAACTACAAAAAAAGAACGGTTAGAAAATAAATAGAAAACAAATAGAATTAGAATAGCAAGTGCTAGAGTTAGAGGATCAAATAAAGATGTTTTTAAGCCATTCTTTGAAGATGGCTAAGAACTGAGTTGGGCAGGTCATTCAGTTATTTTAAAATGTAAATATAATAAACTATATAATGTCTGGTGGAAACATCTGTCCCATGATACAGAAACAGTGCATTGAAGACGATCTAATAGGATCATTTATCATAATTCCGGCTTGTTTAGTTAATGCAAAAGCAACCAAGTGTGAAAGCAAGTCTTTTAGCCGCTCTAATCACCTGGGTAAATTCTGATTTAATGCGTTCAAGTAATCCTGTTTCTCTCTCTCATCCCCAGTGCAAGCGTTTGGAACAAGAGCTGCTTCGTGTGAAAGAGCCATGCCATAATTCTGCAAACAGCACCCGCCACCTGGCCGCCCAAAACAATCGGGAACGAGCGAGCAAGGTAAAACACACACACACACACCTCCCACGTGGGAAGCAGCCTCTGGAAACGAATGTCATGAGCCCTCAGGTTAGCCTGCGCTAGCTTTCAGCGAGTACACGTAACACGCCAAGGTGTTTGCCAACAGCACCATTCTCCAATCCGACCTTCACCGTACGTGCGGCCCCGCATATGATACCCCAACCCCTTTATCAGCCTGTCATTACGCTCTCCACTGTATCATTCATTAACTTCTATTTGCTCTCTGCTGCTCTTGTTTTCCAGTGATTTGCAGCAATAGACTGACGGCCCCGGGTGTCTGTTTGACAGGGTTTTAGGATGACACAGGCCGGTCAGTGTGCTGCGATGCTCTCTGTCAGGGAGACGCAGGGCAAACACGGGCCTATTTGATTTGCTGTATTTATCTGATGCAGCCAGAGCCCTTGAGTTTAATGCAGAGTGCTGTAAAAGGGCCGTCATTAGATTGAGCTGAGTAAACACGCACTGAGAGAGACTGGGCCGAGCAGGGGGCTGATTTCAGCAGGGGTGCTGCTGAGTCAGGGCCATGCCCCGGACCTTTAACACGCGTGAAAACACTGACAAACCTGAATCTTAAGTGAATATACCAATGCGCTAACTGCATTTGATGTCTTCATCCACTTAACCTCTCCACCCACTGGGCTGATGATGCCAGAGCGGAGGTTGAATGTGTGTTATTGTTAGCATGGTGACTGTTTTTATTTGATACTCGGTGTGTGTATTTTTCCTTTTAACATACAGTTTTATTCTTCGCATATCTACATATCAGTGTAAAAGCAGGCAAATATTTGCTGTTATTTCACTTTTTTGATAGATTATGAATTTTTTTTTTACCTAGCTTAATTATTATTATATTAAAAACAAAAAATTTAATATATAATTATTTAATTTAAATATAAAATAATTAAATATATTTATTTAATATATATTTAAATTTAATTAAATTATTATTAGTAGTAGTAGTAGTAGTAGTAATAATAACAACAAAAAGTTAATATATCTAAGTAATTCAGTAATTATTATTAGTTTATATGTTTTTTTGTTTTGATTTTATTAGTTTATAACTATATTAACTATATAAATGAAGTATTATTATTATTATTATTATTATTTAAAAAATAATAATTTTTATTGTTGTTATTTATCTAGTTCTAAAAACAAATGTTAATAAATTCTTGTTGTTTTATTAAATTGAGCCCTAATTTTCAAAAGTGATTATGAAATGTATTTTCTAGGCCAGTATTTATTCTTTTTTTTTATTATTATTATCAAAAGTAAATTGAAAGAGATAATTTATTATTATCAATAGTAATAATAAAAACAGAAAGTTAATAATATATTTAGATAATTAAATAATCATCTAAATAAATAAAAATCAGTTTTTTATTATTATTAAATTGATCATAAATTTTCATTTTGATTTTATTATTAAGAAATTGATATATATTAAAACAACAAATTGCTCTTAAATAATTATTTTTATTATTATTATTAAAAACAGATTGATATATTTCTTAAACATATTATTTATAAATCATCATTTTTGTTATTATTTTTGTTGTTGTTTTTTTAAACAAATGTTCATAAATTTTTTGTATAGTTGTTGCTGCTGTTGTTGTTATGGTTGTTAAATTTAGCCCTAATTTCTAAAAAGGATTTTTAAGAAAATGTATTCCAGATTTTTATTTATACATGTGTTTTCTAGGCCAGTACTGTAGCCACATGATGAACACAAAACAATGGTGAAAATGGTCAAAACCGAGCCTTATGATATTCCAGTTTCGTGACAGATTTTATGGTTAACAAATAGATGCTGGGTTGTTTATATTTTGTTGTAATGATGTGGATTGCGGTCTGAAAATGCAGGGATGCAACTGTGCCACATGGTGACAATTACCGGTAGATAGAAAATAATAATTATTTATAATCTGATAAAAATGTCCAGTCTGTCTCCAGGCAAAGCTTTCTAAAGATTAAAAAAAAAATTATATTTCACATTTAAGACTGTTCGGCTGATGGCTTATTAAGAAATATATTAAATTTTGTTATTAATGTAGCACTTGGTTTTTCTATAAATCCCCTTAATTATAGATTGACTCCTGGGATTACAGAGCGGGGTTTTTAATTTAAAACGAAATGGGAACAGCTGTCGTAAAATTAGTCAACAGTGCCAGGAACATATCCACAAAACAATTTAAAAATGAACAGGACTTCCACTTATCGATTGACATTTTACTTTAAAGAAAGCTGGAGAAAATCTGCAGGGTGGAGAAAAAAAGAGTTGAGTTTAAGACGATGAGCAAAGACTTCTCCATCTCAAATCTTTATATTTAGTTTTTAGCTCACACTAAGTTTCAGGGATTTTATTTGGATGATTAATTTCAAGGTTTTTAATCGCCACGCTCTTTAGAGATAGAGAACGTTAACCAGTGTTCTTTTTTATCATGGAAATTATGATCACAGATCGGCAAGTTGTTTTTTTTTTCTCTTTTCAATCAAGATGTAAATGAGCAATTCATCATCATTTTTCACCAGAACAGCAAAGCACCTGCAAAGTGTGTTTTTACCTCGTGACTTTTGTCGGTTGGTAGCACCCGGGGCTATTCCTCGTCTTATCTCTTATCTCCTTGTCTTGCCTTGTCTCATTTTCACCTCAGCACAGAACCTGTTCAACAACCAGGAAAAATTAAATCTAAAATGATCAGTAGGTGTATACATGAGTGTGCTTGTGTTTTAAGATGGAAAAATTATAAGACTTTTTTTTTTTTTTTTTTTTACATTTTTAGCATTTGTAAACACATTTAAATGTTTTTTCCCTCCACATTAAACACAGAAAATGCTAAATTGTTTGCTCTTTTGATCTGGGCTCTTCATTTTAGAAAATATGTTAACAGGAAATCCTGCCTGAATTGTTTAAAAAATGTGTGCAGGTTAGTTTGGAGCAATTTTATGGAGAACAAATGTCTTGAGAGAAAACAAGATTTAAAAAATGACCCAAATTTTGTTACAGTTAGTCTCTAATAATTAGAATTTGCCTGCATTAACATAATACAGATTCACACACACACACACACACACACAAACACACACATATATATATATATATATATTATGCTGGCTCATTGGCTGGTTTTAGTTTGAAGCGTGCGAGTCCCTCTGAAAGAAATGCTGAGTGGGGGATGTTGCCCTCGCTCTGAAGCACCTGTGTTTGCTCTGCAGCTTTTCTCTGTGCATTGACAGCAGTGAAGTGATCTCACACGCTTGCTCCTGCCCCCATAGCTCTCTAGGCCTAGACCTCACCTATAACTCTGATTTCATCTGCTCTGAACCTCACCAAAACCTCTGAACAAAACGCAAAGACGTTTTTTTTCTCCTTTAAAATACACCCAAACCATTATTTTTTTAATGTAATTTATTAAACAATTGGATAAATAATAGATTAAACATAATAAAAGGAATTATTTAGCAGAATATGTTTTGTGTTCCACACCACAAATTTCTGAGGTTTTGGAATGGCATTTGGGCAAATAAATTATGATATATTAAATCTTACTTTTGACTGATTCTCTGTTTTATGTATGGCACACATTCTGCAGACACATTGAGCCCTGGTATCATGTCCTAGTTTCATTCCCCCTCAAATAAATGATAGTGGGTCCTCTTAAAGATTGCATAAACCATCTTTCAGAGCACGCTCTTCCTTGTGGATGTTTTAGTTGTAGAAGGTGCGGGTCTTTAAAGCCAGGGGCATAAGCACTGCTGTTTTCTGCTGACTGTGTTACGAGAGAGATTTATGAGTGTGTTCTGCGGAGGAGGGCTCTCATGTATTTTGGCTCTTTGTTGTCAGACAAGGATGCAAGTCTTTTGTCTCTGTCCTGTCGAAATGAATTTGTTTGATCAGACATCATCAGGTGACACAGGCTTGGAAACAGAGAAGGGTGCACGTGTTTCACAGGATTAGTTTTTTATAATGAAACACCTGTTGAGTCCAGTTTAACAGTTTAACAACAGTTAGAATAAATATTAGTTTGGTAATGGTTTAGCAGAAACTTTTATGCACTGGTAAAGTGCAGGCTAGAGAGAGATTATAATGGCAGCAAACTTTCCTTAGTGAAAATGTAGTACACTTTAGCAATTATTATGGAGATGATATGTTAAAAATATATACATAAGTGCAAATTGAACCCAAATTGTTTTTGGGTACTTTATTGTATGTTGATTGCAATGAAATGAGAATGTATTAAATATTAAACTTTAAAACTTTTAAATGTGAATATTAACTTTAAATATAAAATTGATTTGTGCTTAGGTATGTTAATCAAACCATCAATATATATTGTGTACAGTCGTTAAACATTATGATTTATTATTATAACATTATTAACATAATGATTTACCTTGTACTTTAAATTAAAGCTTTTAATTTGACATTTTTACAAAGTTTTGTTTTTTGTGTACTTAAGTATAAGAAACATGAAAGTATTCAAGTACAGTACACTTAAATGGACGTTTATTTTATTAATATTATAATATCCGAAAGTGTATTTAAAAAACCTTATACTTAAGATTTGAAGTATACTACAAGTGCACATTCATTACAGTTAAATCTGCTTAAAATTGTTGGTAACATTTTCTTTTACATTTACACATATTAGCATGCATATTACTAGAATATTAGCCATTTATTAGTCCTAATTAAGCACATATTAATGCCTTATTCTACATCACTAATCATGCCCAATACCTAAACTTAACAGCAAAATAAGAATTTCTTAAGAGAAACGTTGTAATTAATAGTTAACAAGTGTTACCTACCAGTTTTTCTAAAGATGTAAATAAAACGGTGCAGTATGTTTGAGAATTTTAGTGCTGTTTTAGATTTAATAAATGTTCATGTGTTGTTTAGTTATTTCAGAAGGACAAGAAAAATCCTGTTTTCCGTGATACGTAGCATTTATAATTTTGCACCACCGCTTCTAAGTGGCAGCGTTCGGTGACCTCTGACATGATACGGGCCGTGCAGCTTTAAATGAGCTCCAGTCAGAGCGACGGAGCGGACTGTGACACCGCTGATAACCTCCATCACATCCTCCTCTCCCCACTGGGTCAGAAAGGCCACGACCAGCCCACCTCTGCCCCACCAAACGCTCGCTCATAAAGGTCAAGGCTGCGACCCTCCTTTGCAGGGCTTAATCTCTACAGGTTAACACGTTACTCTGGGAACCTAATTTGGATAATATTGTAATGAATGCTGATAAAATACATAAGATTAAAAGAATTGCGCTTTGAAGTTGAGCTCCCCTCCCTGTTGGAGAAAAGTACATATTGACTTTAGAGGTTTGAGGCTTTTTGATGTTCTCTTTGACTTGCGAGACCCGCGCTCCAGTAATTAGAATGATTGGGCCGGCACCAGCGGAAGCTGCAAGCGCTTATGGGTAAAAGCGTTTCGGGGATTTAAATGCACCGGGCGTTTGAGTCATAGGCCTCTTTCAGTTACAGTCATGTGTTTTCATGAGAAAGCATGCAGACCTATCTGTAGCATGCAAAGATTGTATTTGCATGTGTGTCTTTAGCCTGCAGTTGAAGATTTTTAATCACAGGCAGCATCAGAAATGTATAACGGTACACATGCTTACACAGCTAGCAAGGAATATTCTCAGAAAGTTCTAGCGTGGTTCTCTCGTAGTTATGAACAGTTGTTCTTCCAGTATAAGGTTAATAGAATTTATTTAAGGTTACCTCATTTTTAATAAACGTTAGCACAGTAATCTTTTCTTTACTTAAATGTTTTAATTGTTAGTCCAACCAGCTTTTTCTTTTCTTTTTTTTTTGGATGGTGGAGAACACATTCAGTTGTTTCAACATTTTTGCTCAATTATGAAGCAAAGTTTTAAAAGACTTGTTGAGCATGTTATCAAAATGATCTTGGAACACTTTTTTTATATTATGCATTGTTCAGGTAACTTAGTTATTTTAGTTTGTATAACAGTTTTTAAACATTTAAAAAACTATACATTTTAAATGTTCAGACAACATTCCAAAATAACTTAAGAGCACGAGCAGAACATTCTTAGAACGCATTCTTATTACAAACTATCTCTGTATGGCTCTATGCTATTTATTTAAGTTAGTGTAACGTTTAACACAAGAATGACTGTTTCAGATAGTTCAAAAAAACATTTTAAAGTGGCATTCCCATAATGTTTAGTGAATTTTAAAATGGAATTTGACTTTAATGTTTCCTCTAACATTTAAAAAAAACAACAACTTAAAAAGGGACGTTTTAAATGTTCAGATAACGTAATGTTTTCATGATTTAATTCGATCATTAACAAATCTTTCTTAAAATCTTTTTATTAGCTGGGCATGTCACCTACAGTTGACATCATTGTGAAATATTGCAGATTTTGGTTATTGTGCTTCAGTTGACTTTACTAAAAAAGGAACTCCCATTCAGTGCATCTTGATAAGATACGACTCCGTTTCAAACAGGTGCCAAACTGAATGTGTTTTGCAGACAATGCATCCAGTAGGATGAAAGCTTTTAAGCTTTATCGCAGTTTGTGATATCCCCCAAAGATAAGGCATGGACAGCATTCATGTGTTTTTGAAGAAAACTGTTGAAATTCCAAGCCTATCAATGACACACCTCAATTCAACAATCCAGGGTATAGAAATTGACAAGTTATATAGTCATTAATCTTATGATAACTCCACGTCTTGCATTCATTCAAAGGAATAGTTCAACAATGAAATATGAATAAAAATTATTTACTCACCATCATGTCATTTTATTCTGTGGAACACAAAAAGGCACACTTTGATGAATGTCTGAGCTGCTGCTTTAATATGACAAACACATGTGATTTTTACAGTTTAAAGGTAGATTTAAAGGCTACTTCAAACCAAAGAGGATAACTATGTTGATAACTATAAAATGTTAATTCTCATTCTATAACACTACACAATGCAATGTATCATTCATTATGCAATAACTTTGGTACTTTGGGCTGTATAGAGTCTTGTTTAAATGTCTTGTGCTTAAACATATTTAATGTTTTCTGACTTAGTGATTACTTTTACCAAAATCTTTCCTTTTCATATCTCATTCACACTTCTACTACTTGTTTATTTATATATATATATATATATATATATTACACACAAACTATATTTGCTTACTTGTCTTGTGGAATAACATGGAGACCAGTAAATAAAAGAAACATTTTTTGGGGGGTAAACTATTCATTTAAAATAAAAACAGATATGTTCATCCTCTATCTTTCTATTTTAACACCCCCCCCCCCTCCCTGTTTATCTCCCCAACTTTCCCTGTCTTTGTCCTCCCTCTTCTCTCAGGAGTATATTGCAGGACTTTACAGTTGTACAGGTTGTCATGTTTGTTTAGACAGTCTCCATTGTGTCTGTCTGCTCGCCCAGCTGTTGATAGGATGAGCCCATCAATACATCTGTTTCAACGGCAGGTCATTAGCAGGGGCTTTATTGTGCCACAGGTTTAGGCAATGAGAGGTAGGGGACAGTGTTTACCCGGCCTTCCCTGCACCCACCGTCCCAGGGTTCCCTCCGTCTCGTGACACTGCTGCTGAGTAGGTGCTGATTTTGGAGACAATAGGGTCAATTGGGTCGTCCTCAGACTGAGTTTCTCCTTGTGTGCACACGAACCAATGAATGAAGTTCAGTTGGAGTTCAGATAGTTATCTGCCTGACATTGGCGATGGATAAAAGCTGAGTTCTGCCTGATCTGAAGTTGAGAAAACAATGAAATGAGCCCATTAATATGAAATGATGATATTTAATGTTTGATTGCTCTTGATTAGACCAGTATGCTTTGCGTGACAGTAGGAGAAACCGCTTACGCTAATGCTCGCAATAATTCTTGCTCGGCAACAGTTAAAAAAGTGGTGCATACCTGCGTCAACTGTGTTCTCTTCCATGCCATGAAAGGTATTTTTTTACTGATACAATAATTAATTTGTACCATATTTTTAGTATTTGTACTTTTGTATTTGTATAGATCAGTATATAGAATTTGGCATTTTTTTGACTCCACTTTATTGAGAAATCATATATATATATATATATATATTCTCACTAATATATACATATAAAATATGATGTATACATTTTAATAGTTTTTATTTCTGCATTAATGTATGCATTATGCATTGTTATTTATTTACTATAACCTTGTGTGCTATAACTTTTTTTTTAATTCACGTGGGGGTCTTTGTTGGAAGTTTAGTAAATATTAATGAATAAATATGTGTTTATTTAAACCGTTTTTTTTGTTGTTTTTTTTAAGGTTTATTTAGGAGACAATAAAGTAAATAATTATTAAATATTTGTATTTATGCATAATATTTATTAATTTATTTATTTACCTAATACTTAAACTTATTTAAGCAATATATTTGTAGTGTGTTTTGTTATCGATATGATCTGACCTGCATTTCTTCATTTTCTACAGCTCGAGGAGGAGCTTCAAGAAGCTCAGAGAGAACGAGATAAAGCCCTGCTGCACAGTCACACGGTGGAAGAGGAGCTGCAAACCTTACGCAGGTATCACAGGTGAACCACCTCACCTTACACTACACAGTAACTCCTTAAACCACTCACTTGATGCAGTTTGAGTTGTGACTGAGCACGAACCTGCCGAGGCATGCCTTAAGTGTTCAGTGAACTTACAAATAAACAAAGGTGCAGGGCTAGGTGTTTTGAAGGATTGAAATAATTCAGGTGATGGATAATGTGTTGGTGTTAGTGCAGGAATTAGGAGAAAGCTTTTGCATGCCATTCCAGAGGTGAGGAACCAAGAGGGCTTTGTATTAGAAGGTCCGGTCCATCATCTCTGGATTCTTGAGGTTTATGGATGTCACTGGAACCATAGTTTAAGGAACACATATGCATTATTAACTAAGCGTTTTCCCTCCTAATTCCCTCCTAAACTCCTAATTTGATGCTTATTGATAGTAAGGTGTTTGAAGTTAAGTTTAGGTATGGAATAGGGTTAAGGGATCTATGCAGAAGTCAATGGCTGCCATCTCACATGGCTGTATTTTCCTGTTTTTCAGTCCTCAATACGGTTACGTTCACACACAGATCGGTTATTTTAACTGCATTCTGTAACCAAACTCACACCAGTAAATTTTCCGGACTTACAACACCGGTAAAGAAAATACAGCTGTCAATCCCAAATTCCTCTGCTGTGTGAACGCAGCCAATAATATGTGCTTTATAAGTCCTAATAAACGGACAATATGCTAGTAATATATGTGGTTAATAGTGAGTAGTGTTTTCTAATCTAAAGTGAGTCACAATTTACTTTAAAATCCAGTTCTCGCTGTTATTCTGTTTATTAATAGTTAGTAAGGTAGTAAGTTAATGTGTTGAGTAGGATTAGAGGTATCAAATATAGTTGTTAACTCTTTTTCACTATTAACTCAGACTTTTGCTTTAAAAAAAAGGTAATAGGTAGTAAGGTAATTGTTAAGTTTAGGTATTGGTTAGGATTAGGGATGTAGAATAAGGTCACGTAGACATTAAGATATGCTTAATATGATTAATTAATTAATATGTGCTTAATTTGTACTAGTAAATCGCTAATATTCTAGGAATATGCATGCTAATAAGCAACTAGTTAAGAAACCCTAAAATAAAGTGTTACCATGTAGTCATGCAGAATATGTGCTTTAAAAGTACTAATGATCAGACATATGTTAATAAAAGGCATGCTAATAAGCAACGTATTAACAGTAAGAATTGGTCCTGATCTAACCAGGATTTTGACTTCATTGTAAAAAGGTTCCTGTAGAAATGACAGTATTACTGGCAGCTGAATGCCAGTAACTTAATGGAGATTTAAATTTGCGTTATTTACGGGCAACAGTTTGTTCAAAGATAAATGGACATTAAACATTAAAAAGTCTTTATCTTTACAGGAAAAAATAAATAAAATAACAGCCTCATGCAAAGCATTTCTTGGAACCAATATCAGAGAAAAAAAAAAGAAAAGAAAAGTAACTGAAAAAGGTTAATGAGGATTTTGGGTTCCCAGAATGCTTTGCATGAGGCTGTTTTCATAGTTTTAATCTGTAAAGATACAGACCTAATGTTTAATGTTCATTTATCTTTGAACAAACTGTTGCCAATAAATGTAATAAATAAAAATGTACAGTAAGTTACTGGCATTCAGCTGCATAATTATTTTTACAACGCAGTTTACTCCACACCTGTTCATTGTTGCAGCCTGGGAGCTCATAAGTGTTGCATAGTTTCCTGTCCAGCTCTCAGAAATTGCCAGGAAATCACATTCGAGTTTTTCTTTTTAGAGACCACTTTCCATTTTTTGTACAATATGCATTAGGGACGTCAAAATTAATCGATGCATTTCGATGCGGATGTGAACGATTCTGCATCAACGGTCGAATAGACCATAATCGATTATAGCCCAGGACATCATTCACATACACACTTGTCACTCGAGTATTATAATGCAAAATTGTAAAACATTAAAATTTAAAATCTGAGCTTTCCTTTTTCCATATGGCATGTGTTCCATATGGCGGGATTCAGAATATGCTGCGAAACGAGTGTGATTTACTTGACTTCAACTCGCTGTGGTACAGTATTTTAGTCTTTTACTTTCTACAGTTTGCAATGCAGTATGTATTAAATGAACGAAGCACACATACTGACAGACTTTCAGACTTTTCTTGTTTATCCTGAAGCTTGCAGTAAAATTCACTTGAATCTACTTTTAAGGTACGAAATTGATGTAAACAGTCAATTATGTTTTCAGAACAGGACAAATCATCTGATATGTGGGAACAGATCTGTGCATTAATGTGAAAGACGTCTTTAAATGCTGCCAGTGTCTATGATCTCATCTTTAATAATCAAATGGCAATAATACTGATTAAAAAAGAAAAACCAATAACTATGATTGTCTTTGAACTCCCAGATAATAAAAGTGCCATTTCTTTGTCCCTTTTATTACGTTATATTTGCTTGAATGTTCTGAAGCTATATTTAGGCCTACTTTGAATTCTTAACAATAATTAATTAATTATATATTAATATAATAATAATAATAATATAACACATAATTATTTTTAAAAGTAGCCTGCTTACATCATTTAATAAAAATGCATTGTGATTTGTGATGCATCAAGTGATTTGAGGTTAAGACTAGCACCATTGTTCACCTCTTACAAATTAATTCTGAAGAACGTTTAACATTCATAGAATCTTTCAATTAGATGGAAATGGAAAAAGTGTTATTTTTAGATTTATTCAGATGGTCTTCAGAAAAATTAATCTTTTAAAAAACCTTTTACAAGAAGGTTCTTTTATGAAACCTATTCTTTTCTAAACCTTTTAAGATTGTACGTTAGCCACAGTATAAACCATCTTTTTACTCCTATAACTCTGTTTGGTTATGTATTTGACTGCCAGCAGGAGAATAGTTGAGGTGGTTTCTGTATCACAAAATCTCTATAATGTAAAAAGTACTCATTGCCTGTGATTACTGATAGAAGCAGAAAGTATGCCTCACGCACCGAGTCATCATCATCCAGCTTTAGAACTTTTAATTATGAGCATTGAAACTGCTTTTATGTGTTTTGTTTGCTTTGCCCAGAGTAAAATAAATCGCTCGACCTAAGTGCAGTGAGTCATTAGATTACCACAAACTCATGATCTCAAGGATTGGAGCGTTCATGAAGTTGTGATCTTGAGCCACGTCTCCTGCAGACGCTGTCAGAGGTCTGTCCACGCTGGGATACTCGGCGCAAAAAACCATCCAGAGGCACTGACCGCAAGCGTTTCAGCACCACCTAACATCTGATTGTTTTGGCCTGCGAGTTGAACTCTGTGCTTATTTAAGGTTTTATTCAAAATGATAGTCGGGGTCTTAAATAACCAAACCAAAGCATTCCCAGTGGTCGTGATGGACTACCGCAGACCCTCCCTCCCCGGTTCTTGTCTTCCAGCCAGAGGGCTTGTTTGCTTTACTTGGGGTTTATCTGTCAGTGAGGACGGCTTTGATAAACCATATGGAGTAAATGCATTTGGCTCATAAACTGGTCGTGCTGGTTAAGTGAGCTGCGTCCGGTTTCACTGAGACGTACATCCGTGTGTATCAAGGACTTTACATTTGCATTCGTCACATCTTGTTAGATCTCTTCCGTATCTCGTTGTGCATGATTGCGTGTTTGTGTTTCACTCCTGAAGTTTTACCACCCAGTCATGCTATAGTAGAACTTTTGGTAACACTTTACAATGAAGATTGATATGTTACATTTTTTTTTACGTTTTATGTTGGATAAATCAACATAAGTCAATGTTTTATTAACAAACATGCATTGACAATGAGCAATAGCACAGTATTGTTCAAAAGTTTGGGGTTGTTAAGGTTTTATTTTTGTATTTTTAACCAAGGCTGCATTTATTTGATTTAAAATATATATATATTGAGAAATATTGTTTTGATTTTTATACATAGTAAAATGCATTTTATTCTTGTGATGGCAAAGCTTATTTTTCAGCATGATTACTCCAGTCTTCAGTGTCACATGATCCTTCAGAAATCATTATAATATGCTGATTTGCTGCTCAAGAAACATTTCTGATTATTATCAATGTTGAAAACAATTATGCTGCTTAAAATTTGTGTGGAAACCTTGAAACAATTTAATAAGAATTATTTAAGGAATAAAAAGTACAGCATTTATTTAAAGTATGTTAAAAATTATTTGTAATATAATTTATTTAATTTATTATATAATTTAAAATAAGGATGTTTGCTATTTTTGAGTGATTTAATGCATCTTTGCTAAGTAAAGTGTGAATATTTTTTAACTTTATAATTAATATTAAACTAGATTTATTTTTAGTTCATGATACCTAATCCATTAATTTATTAGTAAATTGGCCCTATTTTAAAGTGCTTTCAATCATATTGTTTAGGTTTACAAAGAACTATTCTTTAAAAATGATTCAGAAAAGAACATGTTTATTTGAAAAACTGATATTGTTTGTTTTTTTTGGTGTGTGTATGATGTTGGTGCTCAGCTGAGGCATCTACGAACTGCTCGTTTTGAAAACACTCTTTCTAAAGTGATTCAGTTCAGCGTCTGCTGCTGCACACCCAAACTCACTTAATCTGAGAAGAGAGCTCTCACTCTTGTAGTCTTTTCTGTCTGTCCCAGCAGGAGGAGGAGAAGGAACACATTGTATTTCCTCGGACAATCTGCATTGTGTGTGCGTCAGGGTGTCCAGCGCCGGTCCCCAGCCCCTGCCAATGTGGCAGCAGCGCTGAACCTTTAAAAGGAGAATCCTCCAGGCCCAACAAAGGCCAGAGCATGACTGCGTGTGTTTGCTCTCAGGATTGCCCGACCACCTCCATTGTGTCTTTTAGGATAACAGACAGTCTGTGTCACATGAAAGGGCAGCGAACAGATGAGAGAGAGAGAATGGGGTGGTAGAAAAAAATGTCTGCGGCGTGAACCTCGGGCTCTGATAGAAGTGGCTAGCATACACACGGTCCCCGCTGATAAAGAGAAACACTTAGGCAATTTTGTTCACTTGGGGTGGGTTGTTTTAATAAGTTATCATTGGCCGGCCGGTGAAGGAGAGGTTAGACTGTGAGTTTAAGGTGCTTTGTTTGAGCATCAGCCAGCAGGGAGACAGCGCTGGATAGACGTGTATTAACACCACAGGTCCCCGTACGGTCTAACTCCCCAGTGATCGCTCATTATCACACATGCTAACAGCTCGACCTGTCAACACTTGCAGCTCAATAGTCATTAGCAGGTACACATACATGAGCTCTCTTTTCCAATACTCTTGCGCTATAAGCCAAAGAGACCGGTTTCAGCTCAAATCAGATTTTGTTTGTTTTCAGGTTTTTCTTATGACCTTTAAAATCTGACACACTGGTCGGAATAACCTTAATCTGACCTGTAAGCATAAACCAGCCTGCCCAGATATGTTCATTAAAAATTTGCTAATACTGTATCATTAATATTATACTTCACATTAGAAGAAATAAAAACCCTTAACATTTATGCTTTCATTTTTACATGAACTCTTACGCTTAACGCTAACATGTATTAAATTATATAAAATAATTATCATATAAATTATATTTATAGCTTTTACAGTATTTTAAAATCTATGATTTTCTATAACTTTTTCTTTTCTCTCTCTCTCACTCTATAAATATATATAGAAATATTTAATCGCGGTAATTTGAAAATAAAAAATATGTTTACATATATTTTTGTGTGTACTGTGTATATTTATGTTTAAATACACACACATACAGTGTATATTTTGAAAATATATGTATTTGCATGTATACATTTATATTTATATAAGTTATATTACATATAGATATATTTAATATATAAGCATAACATATTTTTCTTAAATATATGCATGCATGTGTGTGTATTTCAATTATTTACACAGTACACACACACACTCTGTTATTTTATTTTGGATGCGATTAATCAGGATTAATAGTTTTATATATATATATTTATATATATATATATTACGATGGTAAAGCTGAATTTTCATCTACATCTGTTTGCATACAATTGTTTTTAGGATTTATTTGAATAAATGTCTATTCTGAAATAGACATCTTTCGTTAACATAATTAATGTCTTTTGCTAGCCTTCTCCAACTATTTAATGCATGCTATTTGAGCCAGTCTTTTGTGGAGTCTCTTACTCATTTTAATATTTAATATTTGTGTTTATTATTAACTTTGTGTATGAGGTAACACAGTAGCAAGATGTCTGATCTTTACAGAGATTTCTAATCATTCATCTCTCGGCGAACTGATTATCAGTGGCATTTATTTCCATTTTCTTGTGTTTTCCCCCTTTCGTTCAAACCCCTGCCGATTGAGCTGAAATGACTTATTCTCAGAAATCCTTCGACGCTGATAACACCAGTAGTTATGCCACATTGCTAGATGGAAACTTTGAATTTATGTGATATTTTTAACGCCTGTGGCATTAACCGACTTTATCCCCAAAACAGAGCAAACTGCAGCCGCTGCATTAGCCGCCTTCACTGTTATGTGCAGCAAAATACATTTTGTAGATTGCATGGAACTCCTCCCAGCAAGCATTGGCTGCTTTATCCAAACGCACAGCAGCGTTCCTGCCCAGGCTCAGTGAAGGAAATTTTTTTTTTTCATTTTTTCATGAACGAGTGATCGCAACTTTGGTATTTGTGTTCACCATTGCGTGTGTTCTCATATTTCTGTGTTCTATTGAGGGAACAAGGCATATTGAAACAACCACGGCCTTTATCAGCAACTGTCAGCGTGAGTGATTGGTGTAAGGAATGGTGGTCGGTAGTTAGCTCTTATCCACCTCAGGTTGCTATAGACACCTGTCAGTAGAATATCTGTCTCTGCTTTAGCTGCGGCCTCTGTGTACTTTTTTGCCTGTAGATAAATGCTCTCTATTAAAAGGTTATTTTACATTTCCCATCTGATAGCATTTTGTGGCTGCGTTAATGTTTAACTGGCCTGTAGAGTTAGAGGGCAGGTTCGTTGGGATCCCACCCCTGTGATCAGGTATCTTACTCTTCTGGTTAATGTTTAACAGAGTCCTCAGGTCGTCTGTCTGGCAGCCTTTTTAACTAGACCGACATTACTGCTGTTTTTAACGAGCAGCATATGTTTAGCTGAATGCAGTCAATAGGATTTTAAAATGTACAAGGGGAGATATTAGCATTTCTTTTACAAGTGTGTTTTCACTATTACTGTTGCTTATACTTTAAGAGATAGTTGTAAAAATGTAGTTACTCGCAGGCCATCCAAAATTTATAAGACTTTGTTTCTTCATCAGACTTTGAAGACATCAGATTTGAAGAAATTTAGCAATACAGTACGTCGCTTTTTCACCAATAAATCATTTGCAGTGCATGGGTGCCGTCAGAATTAGAGTCCAAATAGAAGATAAAACATCACAATAATTAAGAAATCTACACAACAGAAGTTCATAAATTAATGTTTTGTGAAGTTAAAAGCTACTAGTTTGTAGTAAATAAATGCAATATAAGGTCTTTTTACTTCAAACGGGTGCTTTCTCCCATGAAAAAGTTGCCTTGTTTAAATAAGGAGAGAAATATACACAGACTAAGTACATTTTACAAGCAAAAATGAGTTTAAAGTTAAAATGCCATAATTATGGATTTGTTTCTTAAAAACATGCAGCTTTTTACTTTACAAGATGTTAATTAATGAACTGGAGATTATTGTGATGCTTTTATCAGCTGTTTGGACACTCATTCTGACGGCACCCATTCACCATTGGTGAACGAGTGATGTAATACTACATTTCTCTAAATAGTTCTGAAAGGGAGAAACGCATCTACATCTTGGATGGATTAGTCAATTTGAATTCTTATATGTACACTTTTAAAAGTGCTTCTGTGATTCCATGAAGAACCTTTAACATCCATCCAATCCACGTCGGATTATGAATCTCCATCATACTGGCATCTCCGTTCTTCTGAGTGGGACAGGAACGTCCTACTATAATTATTCTCATAACGCTTTATAAACCAGGATGGACCAGTTGTGTCTGTGAGGGGGTGGGAGGTCTCAGATAAGATAATCCATAGTGTGGCAATGCTTCTCTGCCCTTGTTTGTCACTGTCATTGGACCTTTGTACCCAATATGTTTGCATTTAATTAAACAAAGCACACAACTTTACATCACTTTCTCGACCATCAATATCGCATCAGAATTGATTACTTCCTGCCTTAAAAAATAAAGGAAGAACCTGACATGGAAACCTCCCTGGACCTAATTAGCAAGACCGAATGAGTAATATGACTTTAGGGCAAAAACACACAGGCACGTTGGCCAAAGACAAAAGCTGCTGCCAATCAATCTTGATGTCTCTGTCACTATAGACACATGCAGGCATGCGAGCTACACAGACGTTTTGTACTGTCAGCTAATCGTGGCGTTCTATTAAATGCATTGTTTCCCTGGCTAATATGAATGCCCACTTAATAGCGCTGTGGTTTTTTGTATGTCTGCAGTCGCAGGTGAGCGCAGTCTACCTGTGTGTGTTATTACAGCCGTTTGACTCGTTTCTGCTTGAATAAAAAGGGGAGCAGGTGTTATCATTATTCAGACCTGATATTGACATCTCTGTGCTCTTGGTATCATGTTAAAGCTTATTAGTCCTCTGCAGTTTGTTGACAGATTTAAGCATAGAACATTATAATGGGGCTTGTTAAGGGAAGACAAAATTACTTTTCATTGGACATGCAATAAAACCGGTGATAAAATCTATTAGACGTAGAGTATGTAACCACATAGCAACCAAGAAAGTGAGACTTACAATTTATCACCCGCTATTCACCTTTTTCCTGGCGTAAAAATGGGTGCCGCCATTTATACATTTTGTTGGTATAGCGTCCGGTCTCATCCACATATTGGTATTGGTATTGGCAATTGATGTTATTTCAATGTATTATGAACACACGGGTTTGTAGTGCAAACAGTTTTAGATTTACTGCATGTTGTTATTCCCCTGTTGCATCTAATGAACCGGAAGCCTCACTCATAGGCTTACTTCCATGTTCACGAAAAAGATGGATAGGTAAATAAAAAATAACTAGGTTCAGTACCATTCTGTTTGTGACAATGATAATAAATTCCAATATTAAGTACCAGTTTGTAATCTTTTTGCACAGGTAAAATAATTGGAAGTGAATGAAATCTCAAAATGTGTAACTTCAGGTCGTTCACACTAAGAATGAATGGTAATATTAATAATAATAACGATAACGAAAAATAGTTCTTAGTTACAATTGAATAGAATAGCAGATCATTCCATAAAGGGACGATAATCATTGAAATCAATTTTTCCAGCTGATATACATAGACTGTGATGATGCGTTAAACAGTCATCAGCATCAGTTTTTCAAATTTGTATTTTTGATAAAATGTATGTACATTTAAAACACGATTCCTTATATTATATTTACCTTTGCATCAAATTACAAAAGATTTCTAATGCAGCGTCTATGGGAGGGACCGTTAGTTTGACATCATTTGCTCTCCTGACCGCCGTTTTGTTTTGTTTTTTGCTATTTGAGCAAATGGGAATGCATAAAATATATATTTGTGATACCGTCCCATTCACTGCTCTTCAAGTTAACCCAACTATGACGACTTCCACTGCGGAGAAACCCAGAAACGCCAAAAGGGTCCATAAAAGGTACAACAGCCAATCAGCTGAAACTGAATGACAACGTAAGCTTCGCAGCTTCAAGTTTCAAACACAGCTCCCGCTAAGTTATCTGTTAGTGTTATTATCATCACAATTGTTAGACTGCTGCATACAGCTTTGAAATCTTTGGAATGGATATGTTATGAGCCGAACTGTCAAAAACAGGAACGGCTTGTCAACACTTTGATGGCTTTGATTTGCAAAGGAAAGCTGTTTTCATTAGAAACATCTGTTTTCTCAAGAAGCTGATTTTTTGTGACAGTTGGCAGCATTTCTATTTATTACTATTACTTCATTGGAACTTTTTTTTGTTGTGGTTCTGCTGTTCGTTGCTTAGTTTGATGTGTATCTCTAATCGTCACTCCTACCCTTCCATTTCTTTTTATCTTGACCCTCGTTATCTCAAGCCTTGTTGAAAAACACCTGTCTGAATTTCACCTCCCGTTGGATGCAGTGCCGTGAGAGCGCTAATGTATTCCTCTGACATTCTGAGGAATTATTAGCCCCAGATATTGTTTCTTGTACTGACATTCCATTTGAATATTAGATGTGTCTGTTGATATAGAGTTATGATTCCCCACCTCCAGGTAAACTGCAAGCATGCTCTCTCTCTGTCTGGGTCAAGTTTCATGTTTGTGTAAGAAATTTGACCATTGGCATTTCTCCTCCTGGTTTATGAAACATGAGCTTGATTCTACACCGTCAGTCAGCCGTTATATTGTTCTTGTAATTTTGATGATTGTCTTTCCTGAGGATCTATTGAAGTGTGTGATGAACAACAAAGATATGTGGTTTTGTAGGTTTTATATGCATTAAAATTGGTATTACTTGGAAATTAACACGCTTACAAATTCAGTTCAGTTAATTTTAGTTAATATTTTTTTTAATTCTTAAACAATCATATAATCTATGTTGCCTACTGCATTCGTTAGAATGCACTGAAAACAGTAACCTAAACGTATAACTTGCATGGTCAAGTGAAAAATGTGTTAATATCGCTGAATCACACTATAGCACTAAAAGTAATTGTAATCAACAGTGTAAGTTTTGTTAATAAAATATAAACGTATATAGTATTTATATCAAAGTTTATTGTTTTAAATGTAAAACTTGGCCCATGCATAATCTGTACCCAGTTTTTTACATTCAATAATAGGCATATTTAGCGTATTTAAATTTATTAAGCCTCTGCTTTATGAACTGAAATGTGCTTAACTCTTATAAGGCATCTTATATTTTATTGAAGTAACCAAAGTGCCTAAAAAATGCAATTGTAGAAAAGTTAATGAATAGATTAGTTTGGGAACTTATATACAGTATATGATATGTTATATATATTTATATGCTGAAAATCATGATTATTCACGTCCACTCACATTAATCACATCCAAAATAAAAGTTTTGTTTACATGTATGTACTGTATACTGTGTATATTTCTTTTGTATATGTGGATACACATGCATACATGTATATATTTCCTAAAATTTATTTACAGTAACATTTTAGAATAGGTAACACTTGTAACTATGACTTTTCCCTCCATAAACTCTTAATTTACTGCTTAATAATAGTTATTGCGGTAGTTAAGTTTTGATATTGGGTAGGATAAAATAAGGTCATGTAGAATAAGGCTTTAGTATGTGCTAAATTATAACTAATAAATGTTATATGCATGCTAATAAGCAACTAATAGGTGTGACTGTAAAATAAAGTGTTACTTCATTTGCAATATAAATGAAGGTATAACATAAGGTAAGGTAACACTTCTTTCAAGCAGCCGTGTGAACATGGTCAATTCATGACTGACTCTATCAGTGATTACACTCATGTGTGTCAAAACTGTGTTTTCAGTGTGCTACAGCATCAGGCTGATGAGACCAGTCCAGACAACCCTGTCCCCTCACACCAGAGCCAGACCCAGATTCAGCCCCTCCTGCACCGTCTGCAGCAGCTGACGTCAGAATTTCAGAGCGCTCAGACTCAGCTGTGTCTGACCCAGGAGAGAGAGAGAGAGGCCAGTGAGAAAGTGCAGAGGTGAGTACAGACGTGCGCTTTCTGGTTTAACATGGGAGAGTTTAAACAACATACCAAAACCATGTTAAACTATCAGTCATACGGTCAAAGTTTTGGAAGGATGAGGATTTTGTAATTGTGTTTGCAGATCTATTTATCATTACCAATGTTAAAAAAAAAAAAAAAAAAATCTGCTTAATATTTTTGTGGAAACAGAGATGCACTACGGTTCAAATATTTTGGCTATAAACACATTTAAATGTTGTTATTTCTATTCATCAAAGAATTCTATAAAATATATATTGAGTTTTTGCAAAAATATTAAGCATGCAACTGTTTTCAGCACAGATAATAAGAAGAAATGTTTCTTGAGCAGCAAATCAGTATTAATCAGTATCACGTGACACTGAAGATTGGAGTAATGATGCTGGAAATTCAGCTGCGCATCACTGGAATAAATAGCATTTTAAAATATATTCAAATAGAAAAGTTATTTAAAATTGTAATAATATTTTACTGTTTTACTACATCATTAATCAAATATGTAGTATTTTTATTTATATCTAAAATTATTTGTTTTATTTAAATTTCGGTTCTCATAGTATTTTCCCCTTGTTAATGACAGTTTGGTTCACATTTGCCCAGTTACTCATTTAACCTTCTTTAATTTCAAGGTCTAAACTTGTATCCTTTGCCTTTTTTCCCGTGGAACAGAAAAAATATGTTATACAGAGTGTTGGTGCTGCTTAACAGAATGAGCACTGAAAATGGGCAACTAAATTCGTATGACTCATTTAGACTCCTTTATATGATCTATTTTTGGAGTCAGCATTGTGGATCCTTGTTCCCTTTTATTGCATTGAAGAGCATGAACGCTCTTCACTGTAGCGAAGACAGTTTATTCCTGCTTGGAGATATTCCTGCACTTACTAAAGCCTGTTCTCTCAGTCTCTCTAACCTTGCCCTCCTGATCTGTTTTGTGCATTTATAAAAACTGGTCGTCTGGTAGATATTCCCTCTCTCTCCCTCTTGTCTCGTTCGCATGGGGGGCTCCACACGCAAAGCAAACACAGGCCGGCCTGCTGGTCTATTTACATGATGAATTAACCAAAGGGGGTGGAGATGCTGAGCCGAGGGGGTGCTCCAAACACGGAGAGAACCCCCCACTACCCCATCACAATGACAGAACTTTAGTGCACTGTTTACACATGCCGCTCTGAAGGGTTTCCATTTTCAGAGGTAAGATCACACAGCCTCTGCTGCAGGACATGAAACTCCATATCCCACAATGCACTTTGCTTTGACCGGTGCTGCTGTGTCCTCACCTAGACAGCAAGTGTGTATCAGAGCGACTTGTTTGTGTACACTGGTCTGACCGAGCGTGCGTGTCTTCAGCATAGAGTCAAACTGCTAGCGGAAGATTCTCTGTGTAGTATTACTGGAAGCTAACAAGTTCCCTGTATTCTCAGTATCAGCATGTTATTTACTGCTCAAGGCCCTGAATTTCTGCCAAATCACTTCTTAAAGGAATCGTTCACCCAAAAATGAAAAAAAAGTTATTTTGAAAAATGTTTGACCTCACTGATTTTCATTGCAAGGAGGAAAAGAACATTGAGACATTTCTTAAAGTATCTTTTTTTTGTCAAAGAAAGTCAAATAGATTTGGAACAAAATTAGGGTGCGTAGATGATGATAATATGGGTGAGCCGTCTATTTAAAGGAGTACTTCACATACTGAAGAGAAAGTATATTCGGTAATTATTTACTCGCACTCACATCAGTTCATATCTGCTTGTATAGGATACATCTATATAATGAAGAGTTCTGCTTTTGTGTGTAGTGATCATGACCAGGTTTTCACAGAATAACAACCTGAATTCGGTCTGTCATCATATGACACCAAAAGACTTATATATATATATATATATATATATATATATAGTACAAGTCATATAGACTTTTTTTTTTTTTGCATACTCTAATGTGTTATTTTAGTGTAATTGAGATACAAATATAGATCCTATGTATGTTTTGTATTAGTTATAATATAATTAAAGTTTTAGCTATTTGGTTGTTTGTCGTATGTATTATTTTTTTATTTTAATAGTTGTAATGAATTTTTATTTCACTTTCAGTCTCAGTTATTTTAGCACATTTAAGTTAAGTTAAATGAAAACGAGGAATGTTGCTTTGGCTAAAATGTTGCTAAAATAAGCCTTTTTTTAATTTTTTTTTCAAAAAGTTTGTAGTTTTGTTTTTAGCTTTAAATAACTCTAAAAACTTTGCTCAGAACAAATCTGCAAAAATGGTACCTTTTAGCTTTACATCATCTTATCTTATTTACAGCAGTAACATTTAAGAGACAACTTTGCACCTTTCTACCCCAAAAAGGTGTATATTTGTACCTTAGAGTAAAAATATGTGCCCTAAAGATACTACTATGATATTGTTATGTGTAAATAGACTACAAGGAAGTCTATACAGTGGTGCTGCCAGAGCGATGAGCTGTAGGCAATTTATGCACATTTTCTAAGAGTATAGGACCTGTTGTATGGAAAATAATTAGAATTATTAAGATTATTAAGTTTAAATGTTGAGTTGATGTGGTGAGTTTAACTCTAGTTAAACATCACATTTGTCTTGCAGCAAGCCCTCATGTAGTGATGGTTGGGGTGAAGGTGATGGCTATTTTGTCTCTCAGAGCAAAGGATAACATGAATGTCAGCTTCTGTGTGAGTGTATGGCTGGGACGGTCCGCAGTAAGCGAGATCGGAGCAGCGCCGGTCACACCTGACCGCTAGATGACATTCAGATGGATGCCCTGCACTCACTGGGCTCCGGGCGGCCTGTGGGAAGCCGCTCTGACGTGGGCCTCGTCGCATGACGGTGAGAAGAATGCAGGGGTGATGCGATCGGCCTCCAGACTCCCACAGTGAGGCGAACCGGGGAGGAGGAAGCCCAGCGCCGGCCCAGAATGTGGCACCTGAGTGCCGTTCTTCCAGGCCCATTGACTGTGGAGCTGAGCTGAATGTCTAATGACCTGCTGAATCAAATTTGGCCATGAGTAGCACACAAAGGACCTTTTCTTTGGCCCGACTGCCCACAAATGGGCTGAGGCTAGTTCGTCCCATCGGGGGTTATTACTAACTACAGGGATGTTTACTAAAACAGAAGCCTTGAAATAAAACACTTAAGCAGAAATAAGAGTTATATTTTTAAATTATACTTTTTTTACTTTTTTATTTCAGCTAGTTGCTGAGGGAACATTTCAAGTAATTTAACTGGATGTATGAAAATAACTGAAATAAAATTTATACAAACTATATATATATATATATATACACTAATAAAAATGACAAAAAAGAAAAACTAATTCAGAATATTATATAAAAAAAACTATTTTGTATAAAAATTATTAATACAATATACAGAAAATAAAAATTTATTTCAGGAAGCTGCTAAGGCAACATTTCTTATTTGTCATGTACTAAAATAACTAAAATAACCATTTATAATAACTATATAGACATAAAATATATAGTAAAATGACAAACAAAATTACTTGAAACTTTGACTAAAATGAAAAAAAAAAACTTATTCAGAACATTAATAAAAACTACATATAAAGATAGATTTATAATAGTTATATAACGTAAATATAAAAAAACCTATAAATTGTTTATATTAAAAAAAATAATAATGATAAGACTCGTCATATTATGCTGCAGTCTGACAGACTCCCTCCTCAGCGGCCTGTTTTTGTCCTGTTTTGCATCTCGTTGATCACTAAAGAATCCTGTTATCAGCATGATCTTATAGCATTTCATGTAAGCGTTTTTGTCAGGCATTGTCTTGGCATAATTATAGATTACGAGCAGGATCTTCTTTTGCATTGAAACATGGATATGTTGTCGTGCCATACATAAAACGTGCTGTTGTTTAGAATTTATGCGCGGCTGCTGTTTACTCTGTGTTATTTGAGCTGGAATTGTTGGTTTTGCAACTCTGTGAATTCTTAATCGGGATTTGCGCTTTTGCCGGCTCTTCCCTCGCGTGTATGTTTGGGTTTTACGGCCACTCTCTGCAAACAGTGTTCACCAAATCCTCCCCAGCCCGCAGGCACACCTTGGAGATCCTGCCACGGCAAGGCAGACCTGTTAATTGTGCAAACATAACAGGGAGGCTAATGAATATATTTAAAACGCTAAAAATTTGCACACAAGGGGAACGGTGTTTCCGTGAAAGGGAAAGACAGTCTAATGTTGTCTGTCTGCATGTTTGTGTGTTTTGGGGGGAAGTGGATTGCATGTGTGTGATATGAAGGCTGTTTGCTAGTATATGTATATATGCTCATGTGCGTGGCCTGTTCATTTAGCAACAGTGACCTTTTATAAATATTAGTCTGCTGTTTTGAACAATCCCCTCCCCCCTTTGGCTCCAAAGTGACGCATTTCTCTCGGCCGCAGAGCGCCTCTGAGAAATACATATGGTCCTACGGCTGCTCTTCAATCTCTCTGTACAGCAAAACAGGTGGAGACTTCGGCGGGTGCAAGGCTCGGGTCAGACCACTCCCATATGCTCACTTGATAAGACTGAGAAACCTCACTAGACAATACTAGCACTGGCTATGCTAAGCACGTCTTATCAGGATTGCTATAAAGGCTCTGATAGAGCTGGGCTTGCTTTGTTGTTGTAAGACCGCTTGAACTCAATGTTATCTGCTCTTTTTATTTGAAAACGCTTAGATTTAACAATCCTGAGCTCTCTACAGCCTTCTACATTTTTTGTGCATGCATTTATTTCATGCAATTAATTTATTAAATACTTCACTTTCAAGTCTGATTTTAAGCACTGAAAAACTGACTCTTGAGTATTGTAGAGATTTGAATCTCGACAACCAAGCATTGTGCTTGTGGCTAAAAAAATAGAGAAGTAACTGAGGGATACTTCGATCCTCACATGCAAATTGTTTTTTGTTTTTTTTTATGCATTTTAATTTATTTATAATTGTTTATTTACATTATAATTTGCCCTGACGCAATGCATGTGTAATCAAATGATTATACACACAATTTGCACGTGAGGATCTAAGGATCCTTCATACTATTTCTTCATAAAGTCTAAAAATCTTGTAATTTAATTCACGCACTGTCTAAAATAAATTACTGAAATGTATGCATATAATTGTTTTTTGTTTTTTTTGTTCTGTAATTTTAATTGAGAGATTGTAACCTGAACAAATTGGAGATTTATATATTAAATAAAATGCATTTACATTTTTTTTTGTTTTATAGATGTACCCCCCCTCTTCCTTATACAGATATAGATATATAGAGTGTGTGTGCATATATATATATATATATATATATACTGTATAGAGAGAGAGAGAGAGAGAGAGAGAGAGAGAGATGGAATATTAGTAGTTTTTGTTTTAGTTTTTATTCATTTTCATATATGGACATAACAAACATGATTGAATTGAGATCAAATGTATATGCACATCTCAATTTTTCTTTTTTTCTTTTTTATATCCACATACAAAATGTATATCTAAATTATTATTTGATATAAAAAAGTGATTTCATGTGGCATGAATATTATAACAAATAATAACCAGAAATCTTTTCTCTAATATTCTTTAAAAGTAATGTTTCAATTTTAGCAATATTAAATTAAGAGGCCTGATTTAATGTATTTTGTCATTTTATCACAATTATCATTTATTGCATAGTATAACATCCTTTGAAGTAATGTCAAAGTTTCTAAAGAGTATATTTTTTTGGAGCAGAAGCACCATTTGTTTGGATGGAGAGAAGCAGGTCTGCTTTCGTTCCCCATTATTCATTTGCTCCTGAAGAATCCCTTCACCCATCTAGATCTCCCTCCGTTTCCACAGAGTCTGTGGGATCATCGCCCTCATAAGCACAGGTTTACTCACATGACACCACACAGGCTTCTGTTTGCCGGAGTAAAGGCAGGAGGATATTTGGAGGATTTGGGCATTGACACCAGCATGGATGTCTCACCCACTTTAAGAAGTGTCTACATCCACTCTCCGCATCTTTCCGTTTCTCCAAGAGCGCCCTTGTGTGAGGAGAAAACCGCTAAGAGCTGGCCTGCGTTTGTCTTGCTCTTCTTTCATTTACACAATCACTTATTTCTGCCTCTGTCTTCCCGTTCTCAGGTTGGAGCGGCTGGTGGAGGTGTTACGGAAGAAAGTGGGCACTGGCAGTGTCCGGAAAGTCATCTGACTGACTGGCCGTCGGGCGACCCAAGCAGACGGCCACATCTGGTGACCAGGCTGCAGCGTTTAACTCTGAGCAAACAGCCGAAGCCTGGCCTGGGCAAACACAGGCTGGAAGTGGCGTTCTTTCTCTCAGCCCTGTTCTCATTCCAGCCCAGGCTCAGAAACGCCATCGTAAATGTTTAACCACATTCTCTCCGCAGTCACCAATGAAACAACTGCTGCCAGCCCTTTACCTCCACACTTTATCTGCTACTCCAAAGGTTTTCTTCCTTTCGTTCGTTCTTTTACTTGCAGAGTGAGGTTAAGTCTGGTTAAACAAGGGACATTTGATTGGACGATTACTTTGTGAGGTACTGAGACTTTATTTTTCATAGAAAGCCAGCTATTTTTGGAAAAAGCTGGGATTTGGGGATGGACAAACTGGACTGTTTACATTTTTTCCCAAATTAATAAAGGGAGTTATAACAACAATATACAGTGTATCAGTCGACACAATCAGTATTTATGATTACGAATGCTTGTTCGGTATTTACTCTTAAGTGTTATTTAATAATAAATGGTTTCTGTGATCATCAATTAGTGATTTTAGATATATTCACAAAAGAAATCCTTAAAATATGTATTTTTTTATAAATCAGCAAATCAAATCTAAATATGCAGTCCACTAATAGAGAATATAATAATTATTTGTTTGTTTTACATTCTAAGTTTGTTTGTAAAATTAATTTGAAAACTACATAATCATGTTCTAAACACAACTGTTCAATCAAACCCATAAAAATTGCTCTTTTTACATGCACTACATGTTGTGCTAGGTGAAATATTGTTGAAATATTTGTAATTCTGTTCTTTAAATTGAATACTTTTTAATATATACTGTTTGGGTTTATTGCAGACATGATTTAAAAAAAACAAAAAATCAAATATACAATATACTGTGCATGGCAAGTCTCAAAAAAAAGGGTCTGATGATTCTTATTAACGTGTTTAATGGGAACTGCTTTGCATGCTGATAATTTACAAACATAAAATGGGCCAAAGAGATCTGTCGACCTTTACCAACGACTGGATACCCCAAACAATTATATAAGCATGCTTAATGTTGCCTTTCCCTGTCTGTCCTTCAACAGAGCTCTTCTTCAGCCTGATCGATTATGTACTCAGAAATATGTTAGATGCACCGGTGAATAAAGAAAGGGCTGTTTGGGCCAGACGTGCCGCTGAGTGTCCCTCCCCTCAAATAAACGCCCGACACCAGGACAAGCTTGTCGATTTTCCTCCTATAGGTTACCGTGGAGATGGCACAACCTGGGTGTCCCGCTACATCCCTATGGAAAACGCTTGCCCTTTGATGGTGCAACTTTTTTTTTCCTCTCTCTGGCTGAAAACTTTTGTTTTGAGATGTGCGTTCTTAAATGATTTGTTTGAGATGTGCGTGTTGTAAGCGGTTTGTTTGAGATGTGGATGTTCGGAGTGGGTGTGGAGGCTGGAGGCTGTGTTTATCGGGGCATGTGGAGTGAAATGCCCCATTACCACCCCCCAAATTCAGTGTGCGTGATCATCGACTTACAAAAAAACTTTTATACGCTTTAATTAAAACCGTGTTTCGGCTGCACATATTGAATGACCCTCAGAGAAAAGCACCACTGATCCGGTTGCTATAACGACACCAAATATTTCAGGCTCTCTCTTTTTCTCTGTCTGCTTCTGTGCTTCTCATAGTTGCTGTTTATTTATACAAATATAGTGCATAATTTCTATGGGACCTTATTTTTCCCAGGTTCTGATCAAGCTGATAGATTTGTGGTGTTACAATTGTGCATTGTTGATAAACTTTATTCTAAATTGAATAAAAGCTTTTAATTCTAAATGTAGCATATATAATATAAATATTAATTTAGACAAGAATTTCATAAAAGCCCAATTAAGCTTATTATCTTTTAAATTTAATAAAAGTTTCCAAAGGGTTGTTTGCAGCAAGGCCAAAGAAGAACCATTTTTGTGAACAGTTCTTAAAAGAACCATTTTAATTAGTTTAATCTAGAAAACCTTAGAAAGAGTGATGTTAAATGTTCTTCAAACCTTCATTTCTTTAAGAGTGCAAATTAAGATTTGTTGTTGTTGCGTTATTCGTTTTAAATATTGCATTCTTTCAAATGCATTATTTTTATGTTTGTCCAATATTTAACTATAAAATTTAAAAAAAACGAAAACAAGGAGAAATGCATTATGCAATGAAACTCCCAACGAAAGCAACTGGCCGTTTCTATCCAAAAGCCCTTAGTGTCGAATAATGAAGACACAAAACACGGAACGTCGCGAGGGGAGTGCGAGACCACCAACCTGACATGGTCGATGCATATTAGAGGGGCACAAAGCTCTAATAAACTTCTCCCGTATCATTTTTAATGGAAAAGCAGCTGCTTCTAAAGCTGATGTCGGATAGAGATCTCTCCCTCTTCTCTCTCGCCCTTTGAAAGGCCCTTTCTTTCGTGTGTGTGATTCTGAAGGGGTATTGCTTTGCTCTTTTCGTTGGCCAAGCACAATTGTGTTATTGGAGATAATTAATTCAATCCCCATCAGAAGGTATTAGGAGCGCCTTGGCCCTGTAGTGCTTTTCCAAACTCCGAATGAAAAGAGGGAGAAGAAAGGTCTACTGGTAGACCCGCTGATGGGCGCTTTGAACTAAAGGGCCGTGCGTATTGTTGTCGAAATTTTGCTCCATAAGGCTGAAGAAAGCGCCAAAGCTTTTGATGGGGGAACGAGAAATGCCACATAAGTTTGAACGCTGCCTGCTGATCGCATATGTTAAGCCTGGCTCGTTTAAAAAAAAGTGCATTAATTGTGCAATGCGACATGTAAATGTCGAAGAGCGTTATATAGAAATAAAAGCGTCCAATGCAATCACTGCGTCAATTGCAAACAATGAAAAATTCCCATGCAAATGATTGCGTATCTAAATTAGTATATACGCGCCAGTATTGACATGATACGTTTATATGGGAAATAAACGAGCGGATTGTTATTCCATTCAGTGCGCTCGTAAAGTTTTACCTAAAATGTGTTAACTATTTCTGCACTGCTCTTGTAAACTGTTGGCTTGGATCTTCAGACGCGCATATTAATAATGCTTTGCTATCGTCAGCTTCTCGTGGACGTTTCGAGTCACGATTTATGTCACAAAGATTTGTAAATGATTTAAATAAAACCATGTTTCCGATAAAGCATTTGATTAGGTGAAATCCAAATACACCTAATCAAATTACACCTAACGGCAGCAGTGTGATTTATGAACTCTGAAATACAGTTATTTTAAATTATGTGCATTAGAGTAGCCTATATTGCGCTAGCTAAAATTATAAAAAATGAATGGTGCCTATAATATTTTTAATTTGTATTTTATTTATAGTTTAAATTAGTTTTTTATTTAATCAATCCTCTAAACCTCACACTATTTATTTCTTATTTGTATTTCTGTTAGATATTTAGACATTTTTAGGTAAATATATAAAATGTAATTATAATGCACACAGCGTGCGCGAGATAATGTAATTCGATTATTTAAACATGCAGTTAAAAGTGTGATTTTAACCCTTGCAATATTGGATTGTTTCCTAAAAAAATTATTTTATTTTATTAAATTGTAAGTTATTATTATTAATAAACTTTACTCTTTATTAGGCTATTGCAGTAATTAAGTTTTCCATCTCCACTAGCTATATTAAATATTTCTGTCTAATTCAATTTCAGATAAATCGACCGCACCGGACCCTACTTTTGGGGAAAAAAAATGTTTTCTTTTATTTTGAAATCGAATTAAAAAGAAAAAGCACAAATGTAAGCTGTTTAACCTTATTTTATAGGCTGCACATATCGAGATTTCTCAAGGCTGCAGTCAATTATCCATTTTATTTACGCATCGGGGGGGAATTACAAGATAATTAAATGAATTTCACGGCTACTCAGCCAAAATGCGTGTATACAAAATACCATGATCAAAGTCAAATCTGTTCAGGTTCACGTGCCCATCATGTAGGTTACGCTCCACAAAAAGATGATTTGGCCTCTCTATGATATTGTTTAAAATCCCATTTAAAACGAGATCGGATCTTTTATGAAGCGAGTCTTTGAGGCTGCGCTTGTGTTAGACTTGGATTTTCTCTTGGTCTTTTACCAACAGCAAGTCAAAACCAGACGGGCTCAGCCAAAAGCTGGCTTTGAAAGTAGAGCATATTTTGAAGAAATTAATTTGATGCATTTCTGTTTGTTTCAAATCATTATTGTGCATGCATTGCTTTTAATAGATTGGTCACAAAATAATGCAAATGCAAAAAATAAACAATTATTTTTAGAGAAATCAATCGAAATAAAGAAAATCACATGTTCTTATTAAATGAATATCTAGGTCTGTTTTTTTTGTTAGATTTTTTTTTTTTTTTAAATCTGTGTATTTTCGCAAAAAAAAGCATGCTTAAAAGCGCCTTCATAATTGCACCTCTTTGTATAGAACTGTCACAAACTTTTTGCTTGATTAAGAAATACATATTTTATTCACAATGCATTTCCACCTTGGATTAATTTATTTCAATACAAGATTGGGAAGTGTTTTTTTTTTTTTTTTGTCAAAACGAGGTAAGTAAACCCCCAAAATAATGAGTAAAATGACAACATTCAAATACATCTGAAACAGACAGGGGCATCGCTTTTATACCAGCAACAAGACCAAAGTTGACCTTCATTCGTGCACGTTGTAACACAAAGGGGAACTACAGGTTTGGGGATCACAACAAGTATTTTACAAGCTCAAAATGATTTAAATACACTAGCAATGATTTATAACTGGGATATACAATCATTGGGAACACTTTACAATATTTTATTATACACATACACATTTTGTTATATTTTAAAGTAACAGTTCTTTTGCACCAAGTGCATGCAAAAAATAAAATAAAGTTTTTTTTGTTTTGTTTTCCTCGTCAACTGACTAAGATGTATTAAGAACAGGCCTGGAATACACACCTTGGTAGTAAGAGGCCTCTAAAGCTGAAGGGTCCATGCTGGCTCTCCCGGCCATGGGCAAACTGGAAGACATCCCTGAGCCATAGGAGGAATATTGCAACGCTTGTTCATACGCTTTCAATTCCAGTTTATGCTGTTGCTCTGAAGAGGACATTAAATTATTGATGGAAAACGGGTGGTTGAAGGAGTAATGGGGGTCTCCTTTGAGGTGCAGCTGGGGTTCGTGGGCCATTGAGTGCAGCGAGGACAGGGACGTGGACACGGGGTGCACCTGCGGGCCGGTGCTCTTCAGTTCAGATCCGGCGGTGCTAGCGCTCCTGTGGTCCAAACTGGGAGGACTGGACGACTGGTTCGAGGAGGTTATGGAGCTCGAGTCCATGTGGCCGGGTTTGCTGCTGGTGCTGTCACTGGCCGGCGAGCCCGAGCCGCTCGACTGCTCTCGCTTTCCGTCTGACCTCTTTCCGTCCGTCAACTTTTTATCGCATTTAAAGCGCTTCTGTCTGCGCAGGTAACAGCCGTTTTCAAACATATTCCCAGAATCGGGGTGCAGAGTCCAGTAGGAGCCCTTTCCCGGCTTGTCAGGCGACCGGGACACTTTGACGAAGCAATCGTTGAAAGACAACGAGTGCCTGATAGAGTTCTGCCACCTCTGTTGGTTTTGACGGTAGTAGGGGAACAAGTCCATTATCCACTGGTAAATCTCACTTAAGGTAAGCATTTTGCTGGGAGCCTGCTGGATGGCCATTGTGATGAGGGAGATGTAGGAGTAGGGCGGCTTGGCGTGCGGGTAACTTCTCCTGAAAGTCTTGTTGTCTCTGGCCCGGTTCAGGTTGGGCTGCGCGTAAGTCATGGAGCTCATGGTGGGGCTCATGCTGGAGTACGGGTTCAGAGCGTTCATGGAGCTGTGCTGAGCCGTCATGGCGTTCAGGTTAGACGGGCTGAGCGCAGTGCCCATGCTCGACACGCCGCCGCTCATCCCGTTCATTGCGCCGGTGGCACCCGGGGGCATCCCGGCCATGGCGCCCGGGCTCAGTCCCGTGCTCAGCGCTGGGTTCGCGTAGGACATGTTGAAAGAACTGGAAGTCATATTCCCACTGGTGGACATGCTCATGTAACTGTTCATGTTATTCATGGAGCTCAGCCCAGCGTTCATGCTGCTGTTCGTCATGGGAGAATAGACCTGAAATAAATAAATCGTGGCTTTTAGTACTCTAATATATTTATATTCAGCACTTTTATTATTATTATTATATGTCATTTGCATCTTCTCTCTGGTACAGCAAAGTCATTTCCTCTATTTGAAAAAAAAACAATCGTTATTTACGAAATAGTTACAGCATAAACCAAGTATCAATATCAAAATAGTATTAAAAATATTAAAGAAAAAAAAAATGTGAGAATTTTTAATAATCTAGATGTGGTAGTGTTTTTATTTTGATTTTTTTAAAATAAAGAAATATTAAATGCTATCGCTGATGCACGTGAGCAATTTTATTTTATAGCCTAGTACAAATATACGCTGTTTAATATAATTTAACTTAATTATTAAAGCAATTTTGCTCAGATTAAACGAGACAAAATACTATAGTTTCTTGTGAATTTGTGTAATATATACGCAATCGGTAATAAATTAAATAAACATAGTTTAGTGAGCAACTCATTTTAAATCGTTTATATTATTTCGATAGACTATTATATTTGCTAAACTCTTCCAATATTATACTATTGTGACCCACTTGCAATGGCATCACTACTGCCACCAAGTGGGTTGATCAATGGCAGATATTTTCTCAGTTTCAGATCACCATTCAGTGGAATATATATTTATTTACATTTCATTTCGCAGTTGTTGTTTTTTTGTTTGCGCCTCGGTTATACTCGGTTGATGCAATATTCACGTGCATGCAGCAACAAACTTTCTGGCTATTCCAGCAGGTTAGAGTGGAAGTTATAGTCGTCTCTCACCTCTTGTGCATCATTATAGTAGCTGCTCCAGTCTGGAGTTTCGTGTCCTTCCATTTTCACTGCGCCCAACATTATGGAGGAAATCCACAGCTCGTGCACATGCAGTTCGCAGACTCACAGCGCGCGTGTGTGTGTGTGTGCGCGCGCGTCCTGGCACCGCGCAGTCACTGGTGGGATGTTGTGCGCGGCTTTGGGTAAAGTGAGGAAATGTTGGGACTGAACTGGAGATCTTCCCCTGTCTGTTACGTAGAACACGGTACAGCCCACTTTCTGTCTCATTTGCCTGGATCTCTCTCCTTCTTCCAGGAACACGTATACTCTGCTGTTTTTAAACGGGAATGCCCCGTGTGTTTTATTTCTCAATACTATTCAGAGGAAAAAGTAAAAAAAAACAAACAAACATTTTTTTAGTCATTTTAGTAATAATAGCCTATTGCATGTCCAAATACTCTAAACATATTTATTATTGTATATATTATATATTGTATAATATTAAGAATTCTTTATTTATTTATTTTTATTAATTCTTTAAGTTAAGTTTTTTTTTACTTAATTATTTCACGTTGAAATATATTTTAAAACATTTAATTTTGAATTCAGGTGACGTTTCAGGACATTTAAAGGAAATCTGAGGAACATGATAACATTACAATATATATTAGCTACTGTAATATAGGCCTAGTAATATTTTATATTTGTTTAGCTTGCATAACATAATGATAATACATTATATCCTTCGTTTATATAATTCTAACATGTTCATACAAAACATATTTATAAATATTTTTGAAGCACTGCTTTATATAATTATATTGATGTTATTCTTGAAAATGTTAATGCTGAGTTGCAGTAAATTTTAACTTTCATTTTTTAATTATTATAATTTTACCATCACATTTCTTTTGCTTTATAGTAGAAATTAATACATTTATTAATAAATATTTCCAAAATAGTAGGTGTATGCTGTGTCATGTAGGCTATATTTAAATATAATGTATGAAAATATAGGAATTTCAACATTTTTAACTAGACCTGTAATAATTGATTACAAACAACATTTGATACTTGAAGTTTATTAACAGACCATATAATTTATGTATGTTTGTATGGAAAAAAATCTATCTAAACAAGCTTCACAGTAATAGCAAATGCAATATTGTAATAAATTTAAAAGCTATTAATTTTTAGATTCTGCATTTAGAAAGGACCTGGAAACCCCAGCATCTCCCTCCTGTTATTGCTCAGATAAACAAGAGGTCTGATTTCCCACTGTACACCTGCTAATGAGCAAATGACAGCACTGATCATCCACTTACAGCGGATTATCTCCAGTGATCTCTCACACCATTAGAGCACAGATCGATTCCTCACAGGACGGAATGAAATGGCCCTTGAAGCAAAGAACATTAGACCATGTCAAAGCCCCCGTGAGAGACAGGGACAGGGAGGGAGGGATAGAGGGTATCATCATTGCCTTGTCAACAGATTTAATGCATGATTTATGAAATAATTAAAAACTGACTGTTATGAATGTATGCATTTAATTATCTCAAATGTATAATTTCTTCAGATTAATAGGTTACAAATACAGTTTTCATAAAAAACAACAAAAAAAACTAATAAATAAATCGAAAATACGTTTTAGAATGTGAAACTTTTTTATTTTAATATAACTTTTATTTTGTATGTACATTTAATTAATTAATTATGTGAACGGAAAGAAATGTTTGCACTAAACACGCTCTGAATTTCTTTTTTATTACATTTTTTTTTGCAAATCTGAACAATTGATTGGCAGAAGTCTGCAAAATAATACAATAAAATCCCTTAAATGGCAAATAACATAACATAATGATCTACTTGAATATTTCCGCGTTCAGATTTTCTCTGGCAGCTCTGGCGCGCGCACGCCTACTGCCGGTTGCTAGGAGACGCTTGTGCGTTTTACTGTTTGAGTTTCTGAGGTAAAAGGCTAAAGTTATTTTTCAGTCGATACAATTCAGTTTGAAGTACATTTTCAAAGCGGAAATGCATCACGAAAAGGTAAGACACTTTTAAAGAATACTTTTAAATGTTTTGGTAAGATTTGTTGAGTCACAGCATGATTGAAAGCAACTTTTCAGATTGAAAGCTAACCTAGCTGGCTAACTTAACCAGATAATCTTAATGGGTTTGACCCATCTAATAACGTTACACTTCGAAACTTTATACAAAAATGTGTCTTTATACAAAAATGTGTCAAAAATGTAGCACAAACGTCTAAAGATAATAATGAATAATGCTTATTTAATTCGGCGTGTGAATAGAGAATGAGGCCAAAAACAAAATTCAATTGATAGAACTTTACTGAGACTTTTAATATAGCCTATATCATATATAATATTTTGCAGAGATAGGTCTTTTAACAGAGTTGACAAAAATGTAAGTAAAAATTTCAGAAATTAGGCAAAAAGTCTGTGTTTTTCCCCAGTATGAAGCATAATTGTTTACAAAAAATATATAAATAATATGATTTGCTTTTGTTTCCAGGATTTCCAATGTATGAAGTGCCCATATGAATTAAATCAGAACGCAAGTAGACTTCTTTCTTACCTTGCCAGGTGAGCCCTGTCATCACAGATTTCCCCCGCATCCTGACAAAACCCAGCTGTGTTGGGTCTCAAATAGACTTTCACTTTCCTCTCTTCTGCAAACTGCCCCCTAAATCCATGTCTCAACAAAGACCTACAAAATGAGCCGGGGTCAGAGCACAAGCCCAAACATTTCCTCCATAGACAAATCAGGGAACACAATGGATCTTCCGAAACTTAAAGCCAGGGATGGGATTGTCAGAAAACCCGTCATAGCCTCTCTCGCAGGGACCACCAAAGCAGTATCCTTGTCCCAAAGGCCGCAACCTCCTGCTAAGCCCAGATCAGAGAGGCCTTTATCAGCAGGTGGATCTTACAAACCTTGCACACTTGCTCAGCAGGTTTCAGGTGAGTTGACGAAAAACTTAAGCAATCAACAGTCCGCTTTCTTTGGAGGTCAGAACCGGCTGGATTTGGACAGCTGTAATGACAATGAGATGTCAGACTCTGTGATTTCCGCACAGAATGGGCATAAAAGAGCGCAGAGAGGAAAGAGTGAAAAATTCCGGGAGCCTCAAAAACCTAAAACTCTCTCCAAACACAGCGGCTCCCAGAGTCATACCATCAGTGCTGGCTCAAGCACCATCCAAGGCATCAAATCCACCTCTGAGCTGCTAAATGAAGCCATACTTATTGCTGGACCTGAGCTGGCAGATGAGGTTGACCAGCAGAGAGCGCCAAATGTGACCTTAGCAGATACATTAGTGATGGGAAGTGTGCACATACAGGATAATACTAGTGCTGTTGTACATTCTATTGAAAGTGAAGCTGGACACAGTTGCGGCTCTGATGATAAGGTTAGCTGTTTGTTTTTTTATTTTACGTATAGTAGCATTTTATATAGTTAATAGCATTTTTTAAATCTTTTAAATGAAAGTTGGATAGAACTGCAGCTCTTATAATGAGGTTAGCTGTTTATTATGTTTTATTTTATTAAATTTTTATTTATTTTATTACTTTAATAGTTTATTATTTTATTATATATATTTTTGTTTTAGATATAAATAGGAGGACACGGCTGCAGCTCTGATTATATTAACGGTTTACTCATTTATTTTATTAATAAGGTTAGCATTATTATTTTATTTTATTAGTAGTTTAGTACTGTATTATTTATTTTATATATATTTACATTTTATTTTGAAAGAGGAGCTGGACACAGCTGCAGCTCTGATGTGCTCATTCTTTATTAATTTATTTTATTATTTATTTTATTTATATTATATGCAAAGAGAAGTTCCAGTACATAACTGCAATTCTGATAATGTTAGCTTTATTTAGTTATTTAATATTTACATATATAAAATAATGATATCTCCAAACACCTAACTTTCATGAGCTATTTTTATTACTATTTAAAGCCGAACAAGTGTCATTGAACTTGATGCAGTACATGCAATATCATTTATCATTCTTTAAAATAAAAGCCGCTTGTTTGATATTTTATGTCTAATGCAATGGCATTTAAATTTGGATTAAATGTCCAAATGCTTCTTGGGGTCACTGCATGTGCAACATGTCAGTGTAATGAGGCAAATATTACACAAACTGCTTAGGGACGGCGTCAACATGCACAGCATAAATCTTCCATCTGAAGTCCTACAATAAAACATAACAAGAGTAAGAATACATATTTCTAAGGGGAGCTGTCAGTTTCAGAAACCCCAGAGGCAACAAAGGAGTAACCCTTTTGTTTGTTTTTCAAGCCCTGATGAGCTTGTGGCTATGATATACTATATTGAGTCTCATTGCAGTGCTGGAATATATACCATTTCCTGTTAGTACATTCTGATGGAAAAAGTCATAGGCCTGGAATGAAATCTTCTAAAAGGAATGTTTTAAACTTCTGTATATTTTTATTTAGGGGCCAACTCAAAGAGACACCTCAGTACCAAAAGAGAAATGTTCCCCCAGACCAACGTGCTGTCCACCTGTGTCATCTGGTGTCTACAGGACGGCCAGGTCAGTTTTACAGAAGGATTCTGATATTGGCTCTGATGGTGGAGGACTCAAGGATCTTTTATCCCGGGTAAATAATAACATTTATTTCATTATACAACTATTAAAAGTTGTGCAATCGACCTTTGTAAAGTTAGTAAATATGGGCAATATCCAGAGTGGTGCTGTATGTATAAGATTGGATGCATGTTCCTACAATCTATATAAACAATTTTTTTACATACAGTATTTTTTATATTTTTAAGGTGGCCGATGAAGATATAATAATGGCCCGTGGATGTAGCTTGACTCCAGATCAGAGACCAAAAAGGACATCCCAACAGACCAAAACCATTCAAGGCCTTTCACTACTGGCAACCTGGACACCTAGAAAAGAGTATAAAATATTTAGTGATATACAGTGGCCCCCAAAATGTTTTTGAACATAAATAGCCATTATTATAAGCCATGTTTTGCTAAATTTATAAATAGCCAAATTTATTGCATTAGGTAGCAAGCAAATTTCTCTTGGGCCAAAGTAGGGCAGGATTTTTCTTTTCTCTTGTTTTTTTTATCAGTAACATTTTATAAACTGGATTTTGGTGATTTTTAGTGGATGAAGTCAGTTTATACAGCCATTCCACGGATATAGTTCATCACATTTAGTATGAACTTATTCCACTAATGTTTTACAACCATAAAGTGCCCAAATACTTTTTTGCTCCATTGCACATTATTGTAAAACATACTCTCTTTGCAAAAAAAGATAATACCTTATGAAAAAGAAGCCCACTTCAGCATATTTTTAAAAAGAGTACTTATCACATAATATATTTTAAAGTAATATATTTTGTGCAAACGGTCAGGTGTTAAAATATATTTGTCATTACACATTTGTAATGATAAAGTTGCAATTTAGTACACTTAAAATATATTAAATATTATATTAATACACTAACATTAAAATTATTATAAACAAGTACTCACCATGAGCTCTCGTGAGCTTTTTTGACTACATCGTCTTTTATTGTCTTACATTTTTTAAGCATGACAACAGTTTATTAAAGAGAGCTATCTTTTTGTTAAACTAGATGTGGATTTGATACATTACATCCAATGCAATGACATTCAGACATTTTTAAGTGAGTCATCAATGTTCAAATGCTTTTGAGGCTGCTGTATACTTTACTTTATGCATTATGACACCAAGTTTCACTAATCTATGTGTTGATATATTGCCATGTTCCACTTGCTATCAGCATGTCAATCTCTCAACGCGTTGCTAGCGGAAGGGCGCAGAGGGTGGCCTTGGATGCAGATGATCATCTAGTTTCACGCTACCTGAGAAGAGCGTCCCAAGCTGTCATCAGCCCTATTTAGGGAGCAGTAACACAGCGAGTAATTGCCCGTCACTTACTCAACTCATCTGTGCTGCGGGTCTGTCTGGAGCCAGCGCACCCACGCATCCCTCCTCCCGACCTCTTCAGCACTCACCTGAGAGCTGATAACGCAAGATTTACTACCTGCGCGGCTGGACCTGCGCCACTCCCTCACTCTCGAAAAAAGAGCCTTTTAATTACTAGCTTTTTCCAGTCACAAGGGTCACTGAAAGGTTCCTGTTGGATGCGGTTGAGAGGGTTTATATGAGCGCCGCCTGCCTAAGGGGCAGATGGATAGCGGGGCAGGTTGAAGGTTCCTCCTTACGGTTCAGGAATGTTTCTTTTCAGTGCAGGCAGGGCCAGTGACTTTGGTGTGACCTTCCAGGTCTTTCGATGAGGCTTAACCGTGCCAGAGCGAGGTGATAAATCTAGCCTGTCACAAACCAGAGTGAACGAAACATACGCAATAAATTGGCGCTGTCAGTGGAGCAGTGGGGACGTGGGTGGCGAAGGGCCTCTTCTGCCTGTCTGCAGTTTGAGAAACACAAAGGGCCCACACACAAAGTCAGTTCTGAGGTCGTTTCTCCCGCTGTCTACAGTTCAAACAGTGGTGTGAAGTTATGGCAGAGACGATCTGTTCAAATAGACTGACTCATCATCTTTTTATGGCAGAACATAGGGCCTATATCACAAAGAGCTGGCGCCCAGAATGAGTTACATTTAAGGTCCAGGAAATGTTCCTGTGAGACCCTGATACCAGATTGAATGCTAAAATTATTCTGTAATGAGAATTTATTTATTTATTTTGGTCATGAAGCAGAATTTCAGGCCGTTAAATACACATTGGAAACTTGAAACCATTGATTACACTGAGCCTAGTGAGTGAGCAAGCATCATTTGGTATATACAGTGGTCTGAGACCACTAATGGAAATGTTTGTTTTTTCTTTGTTCTGTCTGCAGCGCAGAAGGATATAAAACCATTCACCATTTGTGTACCACTCCTGCTAGTCAAGTCGTGCCTGTTGAGTTACAACTTGTTTCTAGAATCTGCCACACTGTAACAGCACAGTTTAACCAGCAGAGGGCAGCACCTGGACATATATCTCATCCTAACACTGAAAGGTATATCTACAGCTGTGTTTCTTTTAGAATGCTTCTCATTAAAACTCATTCAGCTCACCATTTAGGTTCTAAGTCTTCCTCTTATAGCATTGTAGCTGTTCGAGTCACTCTAAAGATGTATGTCCATATCAAATGTGACATTTCAAGATCCAATGACGTATCATTAATGTTTTATTACTCATTGCAGGCTGGTGTGTGAAGGTGTTTCTGTTGATTGTGCTGGGGTTTCAGCACAGACGGACTGTGTTTCCCACATGCCTAAACAGGCGTCAGATGCTTTGGAGGACTGGCAGAGAATAGCAGAGTATTACGTTGAGAGACCAAGGATTATGATGTGTGGACGAGCTGTAAGAAAGATCTATTATTTTATGACTCACTGTCAGTGGCTTTCATCAAAGTGACTAATTCGTGGCATTGACAACTAGATGTGTTGAATTAAAACCAAGGCTTCAGTTTTAAGGAAGTATAGGCAAACCTGTTTTGCTTGACAGAGGCAGTAATTTATGATAGGATAATTATGCTATTTAGTTCATTTTCAAATATGCAGTAAAAGGTTAGTTGGAACCGATTTTTTTAAGTCTGTTACCTTTATTAGATTATATGTAAAACACTTGTTTTTAAAATTCATTTAAACATAGTAGAGCTTAATTAAATCAAATTATACCCTGTTTCCCCACTGTACTTATAATATTCTGTCACTAGATGGCATTAGAGACATTATTTTCAGAATGTAATTAACAGATGAAGTAAAGATTTACACATTTCTTAATGTTCAGACTCTTGGGTTGGTTATTATTATTAGACTGTTGCATAAGCCCACTGATCATCATTAGAATTCTTTTATTTGATTTTTAACAGCTCTTTATAATATCCAAGTATTGTAATTCTTTATTTCTCCTAGGCAACATTGTGTCCCAATGAGCTCAAAATGTTCTGGAGCCCAGCACCTCCTAAATTCATCTGCGCTCCCTGTGTTATGAAAGACATACTTTTCCCAAAATACCAGGTACAGAGGCTCCATTAGCAGACTTGTGCTTCCATCTCCGTGTGCTGGGACTTTTAACAGCACCTTTTTGCTGCAGAAATCACTGCATGCCTCCTCCCATCAGCTTCCTACATTGATGCTGTAGACTTCTGCATTCAGAGAAGATCACAGAGCAGCTCTGTGCCTCTACACTAACAATGATGCATGCTTCCTCTCTGTTATTATCTTGATTTGCATGCAGGTTTCTTGTAAGCGAATTATAAAAGAGAAATGGGGTGAAGCATTGAGGATGATCTTGTCAAGAGTTAAAAAAAAAAAAAAAAAGAGCACCGGACTTAAGTATTAATGCCTGCAATTCACATAATTTATAGCTATTAATATAATCTCAATTATATTTCCTTTGAGCTTGCTCATGCTGGGAATATTAAATTCCTCATATTACTTTCTGATCAGGAAAATAACTGAAGTCAAATCTTGTTCCAGTGTTGTACACATTTATGCTGTAAAGTCACTGCTCTAGCTTACATTTTTATTCATTTTTGTATCCTCAGATAACCCAGGCGGGCCTGTGCAAAGAGAATCTGTTGGATGAGCTGCACAAGGAATCAGTTAGCCATGTGATGGACCCCGAGTCAGAATCACAGGTTTATTTAATTAACCTTAATTAACATAGTCTAAAGACAAACAAATTCAGAAAAAGATTTTCCCCCCAATACTTATAGTGGTGTAATTGGCAAAATTAGATATCCATGAAACTCTAACATATTTGTATATTTTAATTATAATGTTTTTATCTTTGTGTACTAATGTTCAAAAGCTTGTGGTCAGTTTGATTTTTTAAATACTTTTAAATTGATCAAAAAGATAGGAAAGGATATTTATTTGTATTTCAATTTCAAATACATCCTTTTTTTTTTCAAATTAAGCATAAATCAAAATTTTATATTCAGAAATGTTTCTTGAAATCAGCATATTAGAATGCTTTCTGAAGGATCATGTCGCACTAAGGAAAGATCACAGGAATATGTTACATTTAAAATATTTCCCATTTTTATTTTACTGTGTTGAGATCAAATAAATTCAGCCTTGTTGAGCATACATTTTCTTTTAAAAAATGTAAAAATCAAATGTAAAAAAACTTTTTTTAACAATAGTAAATACTAATTAATATCTGATTAATATTGCACATAGTCTCTACATGCATAATACTTACAATAGGCTATACACACACAGTTTTTATATAAGGATTGGAAATATATTTAAATTATAGAATGTCACAATGCAGTACTCTGCTTTCACTGCTGGGACAACTTTTCATATTCGTCTCCATACATTCGAGAAAGGAAGAAAACAAGAAAAGAAAGAGATGTTAGTTTTTGAATTCATGTCACTAACTCCAGTGAATTCTCAAGACCGTTTTCTGAATAGCTCTGTGTTGGACATTCTCTAAAAACTTGGCCTTGTCCCCAGGAAAATATCCTGCCTATTAAGTGTAAGTCTGTGGCAGGCTTCAGAACAACAGCTTCATCGACTGCCTCTGGGTTCATCTCTGCAAAACAGGTTGAAAGTCTATTGATGTTGGAGAATCATTTAATGTATTCATTTTACTTTCATTAGATAACCATGCCTCTTCTTAGATAAAGCTAGACACTCAGTAAGATAACAACTGTGCTTCTGTTTGAGAGTTTAGCTACAAATGCTTTTCAGTCTTTTTAACGTAATACTTGGATGCAAGTCGATCTGCTGCATTTTAGGAGAAATGAGCGCAACCAGACATTCACCTCTTGTAATATCCTGTCTCCCCTCTGGGTTTCAGGCGGGACGGCCTCACTCTGCCCCGCACTTAACCCCAGATCTTGAGCCCCATCTTCGGCTGCAGTCTGACTTCACCAGCCTTTCCCAGGAGCTGGAGCATGTGCGGCAGCAGCGGGAACAGAACTCAATCTGTGCAGCTTTGGCCAAAAAATCCCTATCCAATGCCAAACAGACAAAGCCTCAGGAGGTTCACAAAGAGCCCAAGTCATCAGAGTGGCCCTGCCAGGCCCCAAACCACAGGAGGAACAAATGCAAAGAGAGGGCAAGGGTATCCCATTTCAAACATGGGGCCAAGAAAAGTAGAAAAACACTCAGCTCTGTCAAGATGGCCTACGTTTGGAAAAAAATGAGCGAGCCATCACGGACACTGCAAAGGTTTTGTTTTTTTTTCTAAGATTTTATAATTACAAAACAACACAAATATAAAACATTAAACGCAAAACTAATCGTATAAAACAGACTTTTACAGCAATTTAGGATGCAGTAATCGTATATTAGAAAGTTCTAAAAGGAATATTTCTGCCCAAATACTATTCTACAGTATAAGAAACCATTTTGAACAACATTCTTTTAACTTTTTAAGTCTGTTGTGTTGTTTGCATTAATGACGTGTTTATCATTCCCTTTATTCTCTAAAAGGAGCGAGTCTCTGTGTCAGTTACCATGGGAGTCTAAAACCTCCAAAGGGCAACTTTCTCCCCTCCTTTGCACCAGTCTGCCCATGCTCCTAGATTTTGAGACCTTTTCCACAGATCATGGTGGGATACCTGACACGACACCACCCCAAGAGTGGGTCAGAGAAATATGGGATGCCTGGTTTGATGAAGTCTTCCCCCCCCTAGAAAATGTCCAGACTGCAGGGTCTTTTCCCGGTGGTTTGGAGGAGAACCAGCTTCCACAGGATGAGATCTGGGATCTGGACACAGTGTTTCTGGACGAAGGTCTCAATATAGTTGATTTGGAGCATGAAGTGGCCAAGCTTACCGTAACTTTGACTGAAAATGAAAACCACAGTGCCTTTGACCGTTGTCGTCGTGGAGCACTTTACATCAAACTTGGTTATCTTCACCAGGCCCTTGAAGATCTCAATGCTGTAAGCCTTATTTTTTGTGTTTTACTAGTGATGCAAGATAAACATAAGTAAGCATAATTAATACTACTGTTTCTCATAAGATTTTGTTTTCAGTGTTGGCTCATTTCAAAATGGTTAATTTCAGAAATCATTATCCAAAGAAACGAGAACAGAACGTTGTGCAGATGCAACCTGATTTTCTGCTTAGTTTACTGTGTACTAATGATCGATCTGTTGTTTTTCTATTTCTAAAGGCCATCTCCCTAGAGCCCCATTTACTGGATGCCTACTGGCACAGACACCACATCTACCTGCTGAGAAACGACCTTGATAAAGCTCTGGACGATCTAAACGTCATCGTTGGGAACAAGAACCATGCAGGTGTGTGCATGAGTCTACTGGCATTAATAGACAGCAGGGAGACAAAGTACTGATGTAATACTAGTGCATGCTATCTGACCTCTGTATTGGACAAAACAGAACCTATACGGTTATATAAAGGGCACATATCAAAAGACTTGTCATGTTTTGAAATAAAAATGTTTGATTCTTATATAGACTTGCTTATATAGACATACACCAATGCTTCTTCCTCCCCTTTCCATCATTTATGTTCATATTAAGAGTCCAGGGAAAGCAACACACACACACACACAATAGAAACATGGAGCTGGAGTGCCATCCAGTGGCTTTTGCTGGCACCTCCAGCTGAAATGTTACAATGATGTGTTAACCATGAGTCCATTAACATATGACCAGCCATGTTAAAATAAAAAATAGCATTAGGCCTATAACATACAGTTAATGCCCATTGTTTAATTGTTAAGGGAAAAGACAATGTCTAATGCGAGTGTAATTGTCAATTATTATATTTCTGGTGAACAAAACCTTCTTCAGAACAGAGTGTAGAAGAATCATGACTGATGTCAAATGTGTTTCAGACGCCTTCCAATCTATAGCAGAAATCTACAAACAAAGAGGGGAAACCACACCAGCTCTATTCAGCTACACCAAAGCCATCAAAGTCAAGCCAGATGATGCAGAGATCTACTTTAAGAGAGCAAAGATGTATGAAAAGATGGGCGAGATGCTGCTGGCTATGGAGGACTATGCCAAAGTGAGCCCTAAGAATCTAATTAGATTTGCTTTTCCAGAAGCAAAAACCAGTGCTTGCAAGGCGATGTGTAATAGACTAATCACAGTTAACTTTGACTCAATCAGGCAGATTTTGAACATTAATCATAATTTTTTTCTTAAAGCTGTCATACATGAGGAATTCAGTTTTCCTTGACCTTTTGAGATATATATATATATAGATTTATTGTACTATGAAAATACACGGCCCTGTAACTTTCAGAAGAGAATATTTCTCTAGCTCTT
>JAUMHR010000072.1:2400807-2411064 GCA_032361145.1 Enteromius fasciolatus | reverse complement strand
TACATTTTTTTGTGAATACTGACATGGCAAGTCCAAAAACTGACTACAGAGTATATTGTGCTTCTTGACTTCATTGCGGTGTATATATATATATATATATATATAAAGGTTATTATGTTCCAACTTTGAAACTTCCTGATATTAATATACCAATAATGATTCATCACTTTACAGGGAGATTTGTACATTACGCAGACTTTCGATGTTGTCTGCACTTAATTACGTCTGATAACACTGGCTGATATCTCTGTAGAGGGCTTTTGTCAAGAAGATGAATAGAGAGCTGGTGAAAAGATAGCAACGTTGTCTTTATCCTCAACAAATCCAGACAGTCATAAACGTGCTAGGCTCAGTCTCATACAGCGTGCAGTCAGACCAAGTCCACTCATTGACCGTCTGATGCAAATTGCACACTAGAATCATTAGCTGTAAGATTTTTTTTTAAATTCTTTTCAAAGACAACTCTTACAGTATGGTCATCTAGGCTGCATTACTTACTTAATCAATCAATCACTTTATTTATGTAGCGCTTTTAACAATACAGATTGTAGCAAAGCACTGAACATTATCAAATAGGAGAATATAGTGATGGTAATGTATGACGAGATTAAACTATTTATTTATCAAATGCAGAGATGGTCTCTGTAATCAAAATGACGATAATCACTAGAAATTAGGTGCCACCAACTAAGCAAGCCAGAGGCGACAGCGGCAAGGTACCAAAACCCCATCCATAAGAGAATGGGGGAAAAAAACCTTGGGAGAAACCAGGCTTATCGATCTGGGCCGATCGGAAACTCAACTGAGCTCGCGCCTGTCAAGAGAGGGAGGTGTATGGCAGCAAATCTATGCCATAAATAGAATAAGGTAGAATAAGGTCATTAATATATGCTTAATTAGCACTAATAGAAGGCTAGTATTCTAGTAATATGCATGCTAATAAGCAACTAATAGCTGTAACCATAGAATAAAGTGTTACCAAATTATGTAAAAAAAATAAAAATAAATACCAGCCCCAAACTTTTGAATGGCAATGTGTTGTTTTTTAGTTATATTACCTAAAAATAAATTTTATTTTTAAGGCTATTTTTTTTAGGAATTTTATTATTGTTTTCCTCCAAAACATCCCTAAATGGCATGTAAAAAATGTTCCTATCTAAAAAGACATTCTTGACCTAAACAAGCTGTAGTGCAGAACAGACCAGTCTAATACCTGTTTGTGAGGCAGCTGAATGCTTTCAGCACACACTTCCACACACAAGAGGACAAGAGCATGATGGGTTTGGCCACATGACTGCCTGGGGAAAAGAAAAAAGACACAGAAGGAAAACAAATGCAGCAACCATGTCTCTTTACTGCTGTACAACTAGAGACAGTTGGTTACTATGGTTACAGTGTAAACCAATTATAGATTTCCTCCTGGCAGGCTGCATATTTATGAAGCCGAAACAAGGATGCGCAAGCATTTCTGATATTAAAAAAAAGAGTTTCTTAGAGCCCCTCCGCCTGCGGCTGAAACAGGTGGGATATTAGGAAACAGATGGCTCTCGGTATCTAATGAGTATGTTCTCTGTGAATGGAGTAATCACCAGCAATTCCAGCCTGCACTTTCAAACAATCTAATTTTGTTAGCCGTTAATAGACACATTTGAACACTTATCCTATAAGCCATAAAAATGAGTTTCTCTGCATTATCTCACTCAAATCAAGGCCTTTACATTGCTCTTTGAAGCAAAACAACGTCTGTAAAGGTACCAGGCGAGCAATGGTAATTTATGCAAATGCAGATGGCAAATTGCTCGCAAATTGTCCCTCTTGTGTGAACTAAAAAGTAGATGTCCTCCTATTCGCTGTCTGTCGCAGCCTGATGTTTTAGTCACTAATAAGCACTGGGTGATATGTGCTAGCCTAATATTAACCTCATTCTCTCTGTGAGAAGAACAGAGCTGTTGTGGTGAAGACAACACAAATAACGCTACACCTTTCTGTAAACAGGAGACAGATTGATAAATGCTGGGGAAGGTGAGAGTGACATTTTGCTCTAACATCTGTGTGTGTGTTTCTTGAAGCTCTGATGCTGCAGCCTGGAGATGCACTTCTCTATAAGCTGAGGGCTGATGTTCGGGGTCATCTAGGATGGAAGGAGCATGCGCTGGATGACTACAGAACAGCGGTGGAGCTTCAGAACTCGAGATGTTCCTCAGGGTCGGAGAATGATCAAAATGAGATTTTTCTTTCTTAGATTATAATTAGCTAATGCAATACAGTTGTTGAACATTTTTGTGTTCATTTTGTTGCATGCAATCAGTTTAAATTTGTTAAATGTGGGTTTGAAACTACATTAAAGAAATTGAAGATCTAGATTTACTATTTAATTTGACTGTGTTCCATCGTCCAGCTATATGCCAATACTGTACTAAATTAAAAAAAAAATGTTATACATCAGACTAGTATCATTAATATATGTTAAATAATGCAGCAATTTTAATCGTTTTTTTTTTTTGTAGTAAATTGATTTAAAAATAAATTATGTTGTAGCTAAATTCAAGTAGAATAAAGCCTTCAAAAGGCATATTCTTCAATTTAACTCCTATTTTATTTTGAATGAATAAGCCATGCATAACTCATTAAAACATGGTTTGTTGTCTGAAAGATTTTTTAGGGTTACTAAAGGAAGTATCTATTGCATACTAAGGCTGTATTCATTACATATCAAGTACAGTGAAAACGTGTTTTTTTGTTTTTGTAATACAATTAATGTTTCGGGGTCACTTTTTGATAATGTGTCCTTACTGAAAACTTAAAAAAAACTAAATAAATCCTATGACCTTAAACTTTAGAATAGACTGCATAAGAGCTGCTTTGCTTTTTCTTTTCTGTCAGTAAAGTACCTGCAGTTTCTCATTCATCTCAATAGCAGATGGTCGGCTGATTCATGCAGCTCAGAAGCACACAACCTGGATGCCGCCACCTTCACTTCATGGACAGGCAGTTTTGTTCACTGTTGAAACATCTACTATATTATAATAAATTGTTTGCAAATGCAGTTTACTTTTGGAATGATCATAAATAGAGAGAGATGTCTTTTATTCCACAAGAATTTTAGTGCAGTCTGTACATTTAGCAATTATATATTAGAATAGCATAAGTTTAGATCAGAGTATAACCAGAATGAGAGAGTTGTTCATTAGATATAATTATTTTTGTAATTACCAACTGTTTTGATTGTGAAACAATTAATTGTCAATTAATCAAATGTCTAATTAATGAATGTGTTTTTAATAAGCAGCCCATCAGCCAGACAGCTGTATCTGATGTATGAAATTATATTTGCCCTGAAGAAGGCAGGTCACTTCATGTGACACCGGGCAAAGACTCTTAACTAGATGGAAAGAGAGAAACACCTGCTGAATGATCTGGCTCTTCTCCAGTTCAGAGAGAGAGAGAGAGTCTCAGAGAGAAGAGTGTGAAGACAGCCATCTGCTCCTCACATGTTGTGCTCTGACTGGGCTCATTACATTTCAAGGACAGCACAAGTCTCCATCTGTGAGAAAAAATGAGGTATCACTCAAATTCTGACTAAAGAGTTTCAGGTTTTTGCTGTGTGAGCTATTTGAGATGGATGTATTAGCTTGGGAGTGAAAAGGGTAAAATATCGCAGGTGCAGCTGTCTTGTTAAATGAATAGAATATTGTAGACATGTTACAAAATACTGAAATTCTTTTAAAAAAAATTAATAACAGTTTCCCCATGAAAACGTCATTCGTCTGAGACTTAATTTTGCATTCAAACACTTTCAAGCGACATCCACCAAACTCAGCACCTGCTGTCTCCTCTGACTTAATGTGTTATATGTTTTCTTACAAATCATATGACAAATTGTGTTGTCACTTTAGATAAAAGCATCTGCTAAATGAATAAATTTAAATGTTTTGGGAGGAATCTTCTATTGACTACATTTGAAAAACTAATCCCTCTTAAAGTTACATTAAAAAAAATAGGCATAGTGTAACAATGCAAAAAATGTGTTTTTTAGGAACCCATTTATTTATTGTTTTTATGTATTTGTCTATTCATTGGGCATTTAGCATATTATTTTCCCCAGTTAAAGCTTAATGCAACAGTATAATTGTTTATCTATTTATTGTCTTTAAACACATTCAGAGGTGCTTCTAAATATCTAAATATGTGGGGTTTTTTTAACTGAAGCTAGATTACTTTCTTTACCTTTGCATCCATCACTAGGTGGTGCCAGAAATAAGCCCAGATAAGCTTTCTCTTCACATTCAGGGGTGCTTTGTTGTTATAAGGCATTGTGCAGTATAGGAAAACTATGTAAAGACTATGGCAACAGTCACAAAAGACGCCCATATCAGGGTTCAACTGACTCCAGATTCAAAATACTGAGCTTCTGGACCTTTTGTAAAAGCTCTGTCTTTGACGTAGGATAAATAACATGTTTTATTCAATTTTAGTGGGAAGGGGTATTAAGAAAGGCTATGAATTTTAAACTCACCTAAGCCTAGCCGTTTTAGCCCTAAAAAGAGCATCTGTGTGACTGCTTGCAACTCATTGCAAAGGCATGGGTTGGGTTTCTAATAAACATAGTCATAAACACGATTATTTCTAGAACAGTCGTGACAACTTCGAGGACATCTCCTGCAGAGACGCAAAGGTCAGTTATATCTTCTCCCTTTTTACGCATTTGAAGAAGCAAAAATCCAAAGCAAATCAAGTGCTGTTTTAAGTTACAGGGGGAGGCAACAAAAAAGACCGAACATTTCATGCGTTGCTTAGTTTGATATTGTCTGTTTTTATGATATTGAGTTAAAACTCATTGAAAAGAAGGTCTAGGAGTCGTCAAGAAACTAGTTTTGTTTTTCAGACACGCTCACAAACCCATTAACAGCCTATGGCGTCACGTTGCACGTGTGACGTCTGTGAATGTGATGCATGTGGATGTGGAGTAACTGTCCGTGGTGCTGAAACCGCCGCAGCGTCGGGATGCGCCTTCCGGACTCTCGCAGCATCGATGCGCGCATTTTCTGAGCGCGTATTTATACACTTAAAGCGCTGAAAGGCTCAAAACAGTGTCGGAATGCTGCCCAACGACACCTTCAAGAACCTGGAGGATGGTTTCTATCTGTTAAACCTCTCCAGCAACGAGACTCATAACGGGGATTCTCACGGCAGCAGCGCGATCTTCATCTCCTTCATCTATTCCGTAGTGTGTCTGGTGGGACTCTGTGGGAACTCGATGGTAATTTACGTGATCTTCAGGTATGCGAAGATGAAAACTGCGACGAACATTTACATTTTGAACTTGGCGATCGCGGATGAGTTACTCATGTTGAGTGTGCCTTTCTTAGTCACCTCTTCTTTACTTCACCACTGGCCTTTTGGTTCTCTTCTGTGCCGACTGGTTTTAAGTGTTGATGCCATTAACATGTTCACCAGCATCTACTGTCTGACTGTGTTAAGTATCGATCGCTACATCTCCGTGGTGCATCCCATCAAAGCAGCCCGGTACCGGAGACCCACCATCGCTAAAATGGTCAACTTGGGGGTCTGGATGTTCTCCATCCTGGTCATCCTGCCCATCATCATCTTCTCCACCACTGCACCCAACTCTGACGGATCGGTGGCTTGCAACATGCAGATGCCCGAGCCCGAGCGTCAGTGGATGGCTGTATTTGTGATCTACGCCTTTCTGATGGGCTTTCTCTTCCCTGTCATTGCCATCTGCATGTGCTACATCCTCATTATAGTGAAGATGCGGGTGGTCGCCTTGAAAGCGGGCTGGCAGCAGCGCAAAAAGTCCGAGAGGAAGATCACGCTGATGGTGATGATGGTGGTGACGGTATTTGTGATCTGCTGGATGCCTTTCCACATCGTGCAGCTGGTCAGCGTGTTCGTTCAGCAGCACAACGCCACTCTCAGTCAGCTGGCTGTGATTTTGGGATATGCCAACAGCTGCGCCAACCCCATCCTGTACGGATTCCTGTCGGACAACTTCAGACGCTCCTTCCAGAGGATTTTATGCCTCCGTTGGTGGGATAACGCCACGGAGGAGCCTATAGATTACTATGCCACGGCTCTGAAGAGTCGAGGATACAGTGTGGATGACTTTCAGCCAGACAATCTGGAGTCGGGCAGCACGTACAGGAATGGCACCTGCACATCTAGAACTACAACGCTGTAGGACTCGGTATTACAGCGTAAAGACTTGTTTTGTTATCTGTTGTCATTGCAGTATTTGTTTTGTGTTGACATGTATTGGTTAGGCTTCATAATAACGTTCGTTAATGCCATTCTTGAGATTATATAATGCTTAATAAGAAGTTTTTGTGCATTTTTTGCCTATGAACTTTTGTACCTATGCACATTATATAATGCTTTAAATGGCGTATTAATGAAAGTTATTATAAAGTGTGTCGATATGGGAAAAAAATATGTAACGTTCAGATAAAAAACTAAAGAAATATCCACAGCCAAAAATTTAGATGTTTATTTTGAAATGGAATAAAACCTGGGGAAAATATTTCACTCTCAGTGTATTATGTGGTAAAATTATAGATTTGTTTTTTTTTCCAAAGGATGCTTCAAAACAGTGTTAGAGTTTTCGGATTTTATGGTTTGTTTCTGTGCATAGAAATTAAATCAGAACCGCCTTCCATTGTCATGACACTCACCCAAATTAAGTATGCAAATACATGCAAGGGGAGACCAATAGCAGTGCTGTATGAAAGGTGACATCACAGCAGTGTGACGGTTTGAGTAGCACGATTCTGTCGATGTTAGTCTTTAGTATTTAATGTTACATTTCTTTAAAAAAAGTTACGTTGCCAAAAAACAAACAAAGTTAGCGAATGTTCAAGTCTGCAGTAAAGGCTATATTTCCAGTCGATTCTGAATGTTCACTAATGTGTCTTGATTGTAAACCCACTATGGTGAGAGATCAACAAATCTGATCTGAAACCTGCGAGAAACGTTTCTATTGACTTCTGCTTTTTTGCTGCTGCAGGGAATGTCTGATACAAAGCTGATTTGTGGCTATCCTTAGTGCAAGTCAATGGGTCAATTTAATCATTCATGTTTATTACTTACATATGTACTTTTTAAATGTGAAATATTAACAAAAGCTCACCGACTGACATTATCCCATTTTAGATAAACTGAAATATAAGCTTACATCATAGTTACTCATAAATATTTTCTTTATTAAAGGTGCACTTATATTTTTTCCCTCTTTAAACATGTTTTAAATATTAGAAATTAATAAAAGAACAAATCATCTATTTTAAATTGCTTAAAATACATCTGCATGATAATGCAAACGCATTGCAAATGATCAGTATCAGACTGCCAAACAGCCAGAATCATATAAACAAACAAAATCTGAGCGCGACTTAAAGCTGCTTTAAGGTATTTTAGCCCCTTTCCAGGCACCAAACACAAATGCACAACAAAACCTGCCTAAACTCACACCGGAGTCACGCGTCAGTGGCCAGTTTCTCCTTTTTGCTGTTTACAACCAGTCCCAAAAACAATATGATCTCATGGGACATCTATTTCAGTCGTATAATAAAGACACGTGTGGTACTCGAAGTAACGACCCAGGAGTACAGCATCTTAAACATCTGTCTTTATTTATACAACTCTTCAGTTAAAAACACACGTATAACACTTTCTTCTTGTGACACATAGAAATACATAATTAGAAAACGCATCCAATTGCAATATTAACACAATATCTTCTACAGTTCTTACATCTCCAAACAGGTGTATTTAAATATCAGCTATGAAAGAGTAAACAAATAGGGTTCTCATAAATCTAATTAATTCTGTGACCTAGATAGGATTTCCAAATCCACATCGGAATAAAGACCCTGATTTCAACTGTGAGACGAAATGGCAAATAAAATTCAAAGGCAGTAATTACACAGCACTCTTGTGACTCCAGACCTCACACACAAGTGTTCTGAGAGAGGAATATCTTGCAGTCCGGACCCTCTGTCCTCTGCATTGAATCACATTGAATTATCTCTTACATTTGCACAGTCTCTCCCACTTAGGTTTCCTCTTTTTCATTCACCTTCTCCATGGAGCTGGATCCATTCAGAGCCACAGCCTCCGCCTTCCTCCGGGCCAGTTTTATGGATCTCCTCCTCAGGCAGCCTTTCACGATGGCCGCCACGATCACCAGCAGCACTATGAAAATCAGCAGAGCTATAATCACAGGTACTACTATATTTGAAATGTCTCCAGCACTATCGACGATATGCACGCTTGTCTCATTTATTCTGACATCATCAGGCTGAGACGTAGGTTGAGTTAGCACAGATTTGCTTTTGTTTATCTCATTGTTTTTCAGATTGGTGGTGGGCGGCTTTGATGATCCGTTACAAATGCCATCATCATTGTGCAAACATAGACATTTGTAGGAGCCTTCTATGTTCTCGCATTTATGCTTGCATGGTTGCATTTCGTCACATTCGTTTACATCCACACAGTTTCCAGATGCATCCCTCCTGTAGCCTTTTTTGCACTCCAGGCAGAGTTGCGATATATCCGCATTTTGGTCACCGACCAGAGTCCAAACTAGATTTTTGTTGCATGTCAGATTGAAGCTGGCACCGGAACGGCAAACAATCTTACGTGTGTACGGATCATTTGTCTCAATCTTGTCATGTGTGGAGAGTATTTCTGGTTGAGGACATGCCAGAGTGACGTTTCGTTTGCAAATGAAAGGATGCTCCTCTTTGCAGGAGACATCCATAAAGCCACCACTTTTTGCACCAGAGTCACTGTATTCCACTGAAAGCAGCCCACAGCGAAGACTTGTGCAAGTACTTGAAGCTTCAGTTTTCCAGGTTTTAACGTCAGATTGAGTGCTGTTGTCCACAGTCCAGTAGAATCCTTTAAGAGGCAAATGCTGTTGAGAACACATGGCTTTATCCCTCTTTAGTCCAATCCAAAATGACTTGGTGGTTTTATCACTCATATCCCAGACTGTTTTCAGAATCTTGTCCATTTCCTTCTCATTTGGAATGTTGGTCAGGAAACCTCCAGGCTGGCAGTAATTCTGAGCATTTTCGAATGAGAGTTTGTCCAAATTAACAGTGTAGGGCGATTCGAGCAAACAGCGTGCCATGTCGAGGAAGCCCACGAGATACAATCCCATCCAGAGCTCCATGTCTGCACGCTGACTGGAACTAAATGAAACTGTCTGCTTTCTTAGCTGTCCCCGTGAGGTCCTCCCAAGACAACAAGCACAGGAAGTCTGTTCAGCCTTGATACAGCCGTTCGCTTCCTCTTGGGTGGTGGTGCTGCTGAAGCAAAACAATCGCAACTATGAACAAAATCGGTTGTTAGTGAAACAAAAGCTTGCATAATACACAAACTCCCACAGCGGAGTGGCAGTTGAGCTCAAAACGATGGGAAAAACCTATATTCCTTGGCACAGCATCCGTTAAACCCAAGCATGGATCAACACCCATTACCTCCTTGAGGGTTTTAGCTTTCAATACCTTGGAAACATCATAACTGCATATTCCCTCATAAAGATATGCATTACACTGGACAAGGACTTTTCCTATTTATTTTACTTGATCATTGTGTCTGTAACGGGATTCTTTGACAAAACAAACTCTGGGAAAAAATTCCCGGAAGCATCGCTCATTGCCGTCGGGAATGGGCTTTACAGTAGCCCTATACCTATGTTTACATGTCACACTTAACGCTGTCAGATTCGAATGCGTGTTGATTGACCTCAGTGTGTGTTTTCAAGGGCTAATGTGGGACTAATGCGGTGTTGAATGTCCCATGACTAACACAGTGTTATTCTGTTCTTCTAACAGGCCGCTTCATGACGAACCAGCAGATGCTTCCTGAAGGAAATGTCAGTGAATGGCAGGAAGTGAGGTTGAAGGGGGGGCACTTCATTTTATGTTCTACGATCTAGAGGGTCAGGGGTGGAGAATAAGGACAGGAAATGGAATTATGGGTAAGAGGAAAAGGAGTTACCAGTTGGCCAAGAAAGAACAAAGAACAAGAAGTTGAAATGAAGGAGATACAGGTGTTTTGGGTGAGCTCTGCTGTTTGGTGAACCAACAATATACAATCAAACCAGCCTTTAAAGGGGAGGTATGCTATTGCTTTTCAAAATAGGAACAATTTTGCTGGACATTGCAACCACTAGCCACCCCTAAAAACACCATAGCAACACCCTAACAACATAGTAATATCCTTAAGATT
>JAUMHR010000072.1:2386868-2397216 GCA_032361145.1 Enteromius fasciolatus | reverse complement strand
AAGGCCTCAATCCTAGTTTTATTGGCACAAGGATTCAGTGAGCATCAAGTTGCTTCTATCCTTAATATTTCAAAGACAGGAGTTTACAAAAAATGAAACAGGTGTGCGTTGTTTTGTATTGGTGGTGTATTGTAAGATGATTATAAGAATAAAACCCAAAAGAAACAGATTTTTCTGCAGTGGTCTCTTATTTTTTTTTCATAGCTGTATATATATAATCAAGAGGTATATAAAAAGTAAATAATAAAGACATTATATCAATACAAAATTTTATATATGAATATATTATTATTTTATTATGTTTGTGCAAATTTGTTATAATTAAATATTACAATATACATTTAAATTATTATATTTACTTTTATACTGACTTTGTGTTTGCTAATTTTATATTATAAATTAATTAATAAATGAAAAAAAAAATTGGAAGTAAATAAAAAGAAAATATAGTAAAATTATGTTATATATATGTTATGTTCTATATAAAATTATGTATATATATATATATATATATATATACTTAGTCTCAGTTTAAAAATGTTTTCAGAAAATTTGTTACACAATACAACGCTGTTATTTAGTAGGTGGCATGTGTGTATTTATAAAAATTTCACATGTTCTAGTACTGAATTCCTCCTACGGCACATCTTGAAGGAAGACAGCTAGTGAGTCATGATTTAATTAAAAGTAAAGATAGCCCATTGCAGTATTGAATGCCAAGAAATGTTAAACTGTTTACTTAAAAAAAAAAAAAAAAAAAAGTAGCTTGAAGCTCATCAGCTCCAGACAGCTTACATCGTAACAACGCTGCTGACATCAACAGCTTACACTTGCATTGCCAGTTAGTGCTGGTCTAGATGGTGGATCAGTGCTGGCATGCTGTGCAACAGCTGGTGAGGCTAGTCAACCTGCTGTTTCAGTAGACCAGACCCAATAACACAACATATGCTGGTCTTTTGTGTCCTACATCAGCTAATACAAGCACCTGGTTGGATTGACCTGACAGGTGTGTAGTTTCACCTTCATCTCGCTAGCCCACATGTAATTGAGCACATTAATTATGCTGTCATATTTAGAAGGATGTCAGTGTGACACGTTGTAAAATGGAAAAAATAACTGGTATAAAATAGCTACATAGCTTATTTTAAACACAACCTGTCTAATACCATGTCCGAATAAAAACTGCAAAAGTCTCAGTTTATGCTGTCTAAATAATCTTTAATGCTTTTTTTTCCATACAGATTTCCATAAATTCTGTTCTGGGAATTTTTCCCCAGTCTAAGTAGGATTTTTATTTATTTTTTGACAATTTCTCTCTCTTTCTACCCTTTTTATTTCTTATTGAAAGGATTTTTTTTGGATATAAATTAAAATGTAGTTTTATTTTAGTTTTATCATTCTGAATTGCTCTTGATTTTAAAAGCTGAAAACATTTCTGTATTTATTTATTTGTATTTATTTAATCATTTTATTTTATTTATTTTATTAAACCTTCTGTTTTATCTCATCGATTATTATATGTTCATAATTGGTCTTCTTTATAGCATGTAAATTATCAAAAAAGATGAATATCATCATGAATATTATTCTGACTTATAAAATATTCAGTTTTATTTTTTATAATTTTTTTTTACCTTATTTTACCGCATATTTTTATGTTCGTGTTCACTCTATAGCATGTAAATTAAAAAAACTGCATTCTTATATAATGATTATATCTTCATGAGTATAATTCTGAATTGCTCTTGACTTCAGAGAGTCATCATGTTTATTGTCTCAGTATCAGCACAGTGTGAAAATCAGATCAGTGTTCTCACAGAGAATCTGTTACACAATACAGCACAGTTCAGTAGTAGGAGGAAAAAGAGCCAGTTTAGTCACTGAACATTTACACAAGCTGTCTACTAGCATGTGTGCAATGTCATGCCGAGACTTCAAAGTGAAGCCAGAAACTCTTTGCAAGTACTTGCATGCAAATACTTTCAAGCAAGTACAACCAATGCATTGCAAAGCATCCTAGTGTGCTGTAAGTGTGTTTTCAATCAACTGGCTGGGAAAGAAGACAGTCTCCGTTAATGCTGGTTATATTTAGTGCCCTGTATGGCAGGACAAAAAATGGTGCATTATTAATTCTGACATATTTCCAAATCTACTTGCATAGAGTACAATTAAAATCTAATGCATTACTGCCTGTGTGCACTAAAATGTGAGGCACTAATATGAGACACTTTAAATCTAGCAATTCACTTTCATTTAAGCAATTAAACAATCGCGGCACTCCTAATGGACTGACTAATAACTTTTCTTTAAAATTCATTTAACCACTTTGACTTCGAATGTCAAAAGCTTTTACAGGCAACTTTATAAGTTAGATGGGGGCATCTGAGGAAGTCAGTTCAGCGCAGCACTAATCACTGGGCAATTTAGAGCTGTCATTCAAACATGTTTCTCTCACGATTCAAAAACAGACATGTAAATTTCTCAGAATAGCTGGGTGTAACGACATTAAACATCCCCACAGGATTAATATTCCCACCGGATAAGCACTCCATGCGTCTTTCACGTGGACCCATAAAACAAGTAGGCAGACCAAGATAAAGATGTGCCTCGCTTTCTTCTAAAGCTGGAAATCAAAAGCGAGGCGTCTAATATTGTGTATCACGATACACCTTGATCATTCACTTGATGGATGTTGATAAGTCAAAGCATTTGGTCTTTTATACGTCCACTGAAAGCCTTGTGTTTGACTGTTTTCTACTTAGACTGGAGAAAAACCTGACATTCATTCCCTGAGCTCCACAACCACATCTGTAGGTAAGAAAAATCACAAATCAGATGTTTCTGGGAGATTACATGAAATACAAAATTAGCAAATTAAGGTGTGTGATCTCAAACGTCTTCTCTAGAGATGTCTGTTCTCAGATTTGCCTGTCTATCAAAGTCTACCGTTACAAGTCAACTCAAACATGTCTTATCCAATTCTCTCAAGACCAACTGACCAACTTTCTGTATATTTTTAATTCATTTTTTCTATTCTATGCCTTTCAGTGAAATTGCTATTTATTTATTTATTTACAGTATTTACCATTAAAGTTTATTTTATGTTTTATAAAATGATCTATTATTTTTACTACTATTTATTTCAATAAGTATTTCATTCTATATTATGTAACTGTTTATTTTTATTTATTTTTGTTTAGTTGTTTGTTTACTTATTTGTTTATTAGACATTTGTTTTTGTTTATTTTTGTTTATTTTGTAATTGTTATATTTATTATTATTTTAAATGTTTTTGTTTTCTGTAAATCAAAAAAGATTGGGCAACACATATTGTTTATTGACTAAACGTTTTCCAGCAACAAACTAATTTTATGCTTATTAATAGTTTTTGTAATAGTTATGTTTAGGTATTTGGTAGGGATGTAAAATATGCTCATGCAGAATAAAGAATTAATATGTGCTTTAATAAACAACCATTATACTAGTAATACGCATGCAACTATAGCTAATAGTGGAGTTTTACCCATTCTAAAGTGTACCAAAACTTCTTACTACCTTTGCAAAGAGTCCCATCTTGAACTCTTTAAGATGAAGCATTGGCTTGTTTTATTTTTCACATCCATCAACCTTCGGGTTTGAATATCAGAAGTAAACAGGCAGTGATATTTAACTTCAGTGCAGAATAGCTAATCGCCACTCATTTATTCTTAATTATGTTTGAAATGACCCTGTAATTGGCGCCTCAGGAGCTTGCAGAAGTCACAGCATCCAGTCATGCATCTGAGAAGATTTGAATGAGCCTCGACCTGTCTAAGTTAATTAATACAATATCCAAGCTAATAGAAGAACACACTGTCAGTTCATATTCTCATAACACATGAATAAAATATGGTGACATTTACTGACCTCACCACAAGAGAAGCAAGCGTAGAATAAACAGACACACAGTCACCAGAGCTTGTGGAATAGTGTGTATTGCATGTAATTATAACACACTCCAGCCGTGCTGTGGTGGGAATGAGTGAGAAATAATCGTGACTAAAGATGTCTCTCATTATAGGAGTTTCTTGGTCCCTGAGGAGCATCTATGTTTTCATAATCAGTGTTTGGGATTGACTACTGCATTTACTATTAAATTGTCTGGTACATAAAACATCAGACAGAAGTGGATTGAATACGATCTGTATGGACGGGTACTAAAGTTAACTTCTGATTGCCTTCACTAATATCTCTGACAGATAACACTAGTAAACATCTAGACTTGTTATTGTTAAAGATTTTGTTTTCGCAATCCATGTTTTTAAAACCTTTGAGGTCTCGCTCTTCTTCTTTTTACATGAAGCAAGAGGAGTTGAAAACCCTGACTGACAGCAACACATTGACACTAGTTTCAGTGACTGACAGCAAAGACCATGCTTCTGTGATTCCTGTCAATTACACTGACAACCAGTTACCATTTGGGGTTCAGTTCATACAGCACATAGCCAAAATCATTCTTAAAATTCAGCTGTGAATCTTGAAAATTAAGTCACTCTAATCCTTTTTTAAGCAGAGTGCATATAAACAGACTCCAAAACTGATTCATTATGGTAAAAATAAAAAAAATATTAAAAAGAACAGTCCACAGCTGTGTGGGGTTTTTTTCAGCTGATGAACAATAAAAACATAGACCTAAGATGTGTCCCAAATGATGCACTATGTACTATGAACTCATACACTATATGCACTCAATTGTGTTTAGTATCTAACTACTTCGTTACTGTACTAAAGTACATTTTTCAAGTATCTGTACTTTGCCAGAGTCGTTTTATTTTTAGCAACTTTTACTTCACTACATTCCTAACCATAAGATCCTACTTCTTTCTTCACTACATTTCATAAAACATATCGTTACTCATATAGCACGTGCTCCGAGACGCAGGCGAGCGATTAATTAACAAACTGATACTTTTTAATGAACCTGTTCGCAAATTGAACTAAACGATTCATTCTCGAATTGGAATGATTCAATTGCAGCTGTTCTCGATTCGACAACTCACTGATTCAAACGATCCGTTCAGAGCGAGTCTCCAGTGAACCGAACCACTGGCGCGCGACCGATGATGCGTGAAGTAAGTTACTAATTTTAGGATTAGTTACTTTAACTGAAAATCATATTTAGGTAAGAATTGTCAGTTTGTTGCACTGCAGTAAAGGGTGATCTATTTAAGCCCACTGAGATGAATGCAGACACATCAACATCAGTGTCTGAAGTTCATATTTCCTGCTGCGGTTAGCAATTGTTTGGATCAACTAGCCGGGTAGACAGATAAGAATGTTTATTTATAACCATACTGGAAATAAGTAGGTCTAAATAATGTAATCTGATGCTAATTGTTTACCTAACAAGCTAAGATGCTCAGTTATTGTCATTTGTAGATACTCTCCAAATATTTTTTGATATGTTAATGTAAAGGGAAAAAGAAAGGATTTGATATTCAGGTAACTAACTTACCGTAATTATCAAAGTGGATTTGGCCAGGAGTGACAACACAGACAAGGTTTGAGAAGAGAGAAAAAAAAAATTTCCTTCAAATATTTTTTCCTAACTTATTCTCACGTCATACATAACTTTCTGTGATGTTCTGCAAAACAATAGCCTAAGCTTCAAAACACTTTTTTTCATACTGAGAAAATTTGACGCTCAAATCTGTTTTCTCTCAGGTACGATGCAGTGTAAGCTTCACAGTGAACATTACTGCATCATGCTCGTCAAAAATACCAGGTATTTTGAGCAATAAGATTATAAAAAATATGTGCTATATAAAATTAAGTAGACTGTATAAAATTGCTAAATAAATCTATCAGTACTTTTTTACTTAAGTACATAAAAAAACACTCAAGTAAAATGTTACTCACTCGAGTAAAACTGAAAAAGGAGTACTTTTAATTAACTTTTACTGTATGTATCTATACTTTCACTCAAGTACTTGATTTGTGTACTTCGTCCACCTCTGAATTTAACGCGTAAAAATGAGGAGGGGTAGATACAGTCTTTACAGTCTACTATTCACAGGTTTCAAAACTGTTTCATGCAGTTTTTGTCTGCTTCCCGAAATACGTTTCCTCAGCTGAACAATATCGTGCATTGGTGTAGGCACTATTTATTTATTTTGGTGTGGACGCAAGTTGTCCTTCTCTCAGGCCTTTAACCAGTGATCTGCAATCTACTGCAGTGGATTTTGTTTTTCAATGCGTTTAAGTGTGCACTTTAAAGAGAAAATGAAAAATTAAAGTGGCTAGTTCAAGCAGAGATAATTGAACTTTGTTTCCTCATCCAGACAGACCAACAGCTGACCTGCTCTGCGGATTGTAGGAGATTTGAAACAAACTCCGGAGATAATTCACGAGCCAGTTAAAACATTGCTCCCTGACATCTTTCCCACAGAGGTTTGTGGCTTTAATATGTTGTTTTCTCTCTGAAGTCTGAGTCCTTTCTCAGCATGCCAAGCGATGATTTGTTTCTGCGCCAGAGTGTGTTTTGACAAACGCATATGGCACTTTGTTGACGCTTACGTTCAGATTGTGCTGATTGTTTTCATATTCGAGGGAAGAGGGAAATTTCCTGACCCTGCAGGCTGTAGATCGTTTTGCTTATCTAAAGAAACCGCGTCTCCTCTTTGCAAATTGCAACTGTAATTACAGCGGAAGAGATAACAAATCTGAGCTTCTATAAATCCTGACGTTTGCATGGTAAGAGGGCCACAGGAAAAGTGTTTAAGCCCATGGGGATTTCCACTTCTTAATGCAACGGGAACTCCACTGCCATGTTGCTGACTTCTGCGTAACCGAGAAGAGCAAGACGGCAAAAGACGTCCAAAGTTGCTATTTATAGCATCTCAACTCCATGAGGATTAATGTTGTATATTTAATTAAAGTTCAATGCCTTGCTGCTTCCCTCTGAGTAAGTGTTTGCTAGGTGAACAGAAGGCTAGTAGAAGAGTGCTATAAACCATTATCAGAGCAGAATCTGGATATTTACTTTGATTAACATCCTCTCTCAAAATCCCATCACGTTGCAATTTATTGCCTCAGAATATCTCCTGGAGGATGTGGGTCAAAGTGGAAATTAATGTCAAAAACTCAAAGTATTGAGATGTTTTGGGGTTTTTTTTCTCTCAAAGCCTTTTGAAAGATGATTTTTAATTTCTTTTTGAGAGTGTTTTTGTTACATATACTGGAGAACGGCTAGTAAGGAACTGCTAGTACATTTCACACATAATTACATAGAAATTATTTCATTTAATTTCATTGATTTATTCATTTGCACAGTATATGATTTAATATGGATTCACACATTCCCCAAATAAAGAGATCCATTTTATTGGGGATGAAAAAGCTTTTTAAATAATATCATTTTTGAAGCAAATAATAGTTTAACTCTGCAGGGAAACAAACAATGCTAATGTTTTCTATAAGAGTTCAATATTATAGTCTAAAACCTCTTAATCTTTGTGATTAACTTGTCAGTCATTGCTACGCGCTGGGAAGGTTTCTAGAAAGAAATGTATTCAGACATATGAAAGGATGGGGATGTTTTAAGTAATGTGTAAATGGCAGGTTAAAAGTGGCTGATGGGAACCTCTTTTGTTTTATAAAGATGGCTTTGATCTGTTGGTTTTTGTGCACCCTTGTGCATGAAACATTTGCATTTATGTTCAGTCAGAAGATGACGCATCAAACAAACGAAAGAGGAAAAGGGAAAAGCATTAAGAGAAGTAGATCTTCACAGAGGAAAGGGTTTTGATGATTAAAGAGCACAAAAATACAAACCATCAAATACTACTAAATAAATACTCTTGTGAATGTTGCTGGACATACAGTATGCTTTTATGAGTTTATGTTGCTAGTGCATCATAAATTATGTTTATCTATGTGAAAACTTGCCCTATTTAGTATGGCAACATGTCCTGGTCCTTTATTGATTTGATTGATTGATTGATTGTAGTAGAGGTTTATATATTAAAGCATGTATATATTTGTACACCGCAATGATTACAAGGTTTGGAAAGGAAACATTAACTTTGATTAACTTGCACTACCTTGGCTCTTCTCATGGGGTTTGAAAGCTGCAAAAGAAATGCATCGTAATGACATTTAAACAAAAGCAGTCCATTAAAGCAAATGGGAACAAGAGATGAGAAAAATATGCATGTTTACAGTTCGTGCAATTGCGTAACTGTCATCCTTAAAAATGAATTGCAGGGAGTGCAGGTTTTAGTCTGTAAACAAATGCTTATTTTCAGATAACTCTGCTAGAAAAGGGATGTTCCCTCAGAGCAATATTCCTTTGTGCTCTAATTGATCTCGGCCTTTTAAAGGAGTGACTTCATGCTATACATGGCATTTACTCATATACAGTAATACAGTATAAACCTCGTCCTGCATAATTAAGAATAGTTGCATGTATAATTGAACTGCTGGTGTGAAACTTGATAGCGACGCAGAATAATCCAGTATCCCTACAGCCTCAAGTGCTTCCCATCTGCGTTCATTTTACCTCTGGCAGGCAGCTTATACAAGCGCACGGAAACTAATTTACAAAGGAATGTAGTAAATTAATGCTTAAAGCGATTGCAATTTCAAATGAATTAACCAGTGACCAATAGGAAGCAACAGTGACAATATTGTTGTGGCAGGAATATTAGATTTATTTAGTGCGTTTGTGGGTGAAAGGAATGGCTGGAGGCGAAAGGGGATGTTGTTACCAGTCTGAAGATAATGAGAAATAAACAGTTTTGACATATTTGTGTAAAATGTCAAATATAATCAGAAATTCTTGGCATCTCTGCTCAATTAAACACCGCGGATCACTAAACTAACAAAGTTTCAAAGTTTTGATGTCAAGGTTACTTTTTTTACGTTTCAAACACAGCATCTGATCAAAAGAAAACTGCATTCATTTGACAAGATACAGTAACAATGTGAAATATTATATAATCATTTGGGAATACATAACATATAATTTGTGTATGATTATATTTTTTCCGTATAATGCATTTAACAAAAAAGTTTTAGTATTTGTTTCCAAGTCAGAAATGTGTTTATTTTGAATGTACTATAGCAGTCCTATTGTAAAATGCATCCAGCATAATGCAACAAATAACTACACGCATACTGTACAGTATTCTTCTGTTTACACTAAAAGCTTCCATGAACACACAGATGTAGTTCCCTAAGAGAGAGCACTTGCACCCTCCAAACATACAATAAGCATCTGGCATTGTTCGCCCTCTCTCTCTCAGTATTGATCAGTCCTTTTCTCCAAGTGATGCTAATGGATTTTCTTGCTTTTTAAGTCTGCTTAATGGCCAGCTCCATTCACAGAGCTCCATCTCAGGATAAGTTAGGGCTGTTTCTCATGCTGAAAGATCTATTATTCTGTGAGTTTGTGTCAGTAGAAATGGACCACTCTTTTATTAAAGTGTTGCTTTTGGTTTAATCACATATGGATTTTCCTTAAGTAATGCAGTGATGTCATATACCTTAAACGCTGGTCCATTCAGCAGAAAAAATTAATCAGAACATAACTGGAGCAAAATATGAGTTTTTTGTAGATCCGGGAGAAAAAAAGATCTGGGCTCTTTCATTGCCGTTGGATTTCAGATTTTATTTTATGTTGTATTTTAGGAGTGGATCAACTTTGTTTTAGGTGTTTCTTTAAAAAATTTGTTGTTTGATCATCAAGTCAAGTCAAGTCACTTTTATTTACATAGCACTTCAACAATACAGATTGTAGTAAAGCACTGAACATTATCAAGTAGGAGAACAGAGTGATGGTAATGTATAATGACCAGATTAAACTTTATTTATCAAATGCAGAGACGGTCTCTAATCAAGGCGACGATAATCACTAGAAATCAGGTGTCCCCAACTAAGCAAGCCAGATGTCACACTGAGACCGTGGTTGTGCGGAGCATGTCGCGCCTCTCGGCGTCGCAGAGACCGGACGGGACAGAAAGGCTTTGTTGGCAAACGTTTAATGAAACACTGGGTTAGAACAAAAACGCTGACGAGGCAGCAACAAAAACTCACACATACGGCATCCACGAAACTTTAACACGACATAAACAGAAAGACAATGGTATTTAAAGACATAGAACTAATAACTAAAGTGAAGGCAGGTGTACAAAAACAGGTGGCACAAATTAACTAATGAGGGAGAAACCAAAAAGACACAGACAAGGAGGGGAAAACAGGACAAGACAGAAACGGGATGTTACACCAGAGGAGACAGCGGCAAGGAATCAAAACCCCATCCATGAGAGAATGGGGAAAAAAACCTTGGGAGAACCAGGCTTAGTTGGGT
>JAUMHR010000072.1:2333755-2347173 GCA_032361145.1 Enteromius fasciolatus | reverse complement strand
GAAACCTGAGCACACATATAATCAGTGACCACCATGAGTCACACTGTCTTCATTCATATAGGTTTGTTTAACTGGTCCCCAGATTTTTTCCTCCACTACTGCCACCTGATGGAGTTTTGGTTCCTTGTCAGCATTGCCTTTGGCTTTCTTATTTGGGGTTTAAAATACACTTAAATGCACTTTCAGAGAACAAAACTTGAAATTATTTGTTCTGGATGTCAACACTATCATCTTCTTTATGGTCGACTTAAATTTGGTGCATAATGGATGGATTGTGCAACTTTGACAGTGTTATTAGACCCAATTGAATCAACACTGAACTTGAGCTGAATAATGAGACTATTGTCTTCTTCTAACAGCTGAATTTGTTTTATAATTGATGAATTTGATAGCTATTAAACAGAAATGACTTCAGCTGAATAGGGACACTAGAGCTTGTTTAAAGCAGAACTTGAATTTGTTTGCATCATCTGAAGCTGCTTTGACACAGTCTAAATTGTATAAAGGGCTACATCAATAAAACTGACTTCACTCAACGACTTCAGAGATAGATTACATATATAAGAATTTGATTATGCTAATTACTTGTTTATACAATGTGAAGATTTCAATATGCAAAACAGCTATAAAAACACATTTAGATCACCTGTTCGAAGAAGGAACCTGAGGCTGTTGTGGCCCTCGGCCTGCCTGTGCCGCAGCTGGTTTAGTTAACCCAAGCATCTCCTGTACACAAGATTTAACAAATTAAAATAGTGTATATTAAGAGACATTTGTGCTGACAAGTTTAGACTTTTATCTTACACCTGTATCCTTTAACTACCTGAAGCTGTTTAGCACTGAGGTCTTTGGTGCCCCTGAAGACATAGCTCTTAGAGATGCCTTCACAGCCCAGCTCGTGAACTTGGACCATGCGTCCAAACGTAATGAGGCCCACTAGAGCAGTTGGAGGCAGCAAGCTGAGGGACATCTGAAGCGACTCCTTCAGCGCCTGCAGATCATCATCTTCCATGCATGTGTCCACCACATACAAAAAGTTCAGGGGCATCTGCGGACCACGCTATATAAAAAAAACAAACAGAATCAATGAATGAAACTTCCCATTCATTCATTTTAAGCGATCTTTATCTCAATTCCTATGATAGATCAGTAACTATTTCTTATGGATCCAGTTCTAGTGTCCAGTACTTATATGGCCATGAAATGTGGATAATAAAAAGTTTTACCTGGACAACATATTCAATAGTGGAGAACTGTGGAAGAAGCTCAGCAGGTTGGTTGACCTCAGATATTCCAGCGTAAGTTGGTGGAAACTATGACAGGACATGGATATTGACAGGACTTTAATAAATTAAACGCACTTTTCTTGAGCTGCAAACATTAACTGATAAAATCAATAATAAAACTAATCAACAATGAATACTATTAGCGATTAATGGCATCTGTGCCCTTTACAGGAGTCACTTTACAAACTACACTTTATAATGCAAGTGAAGAACGAATTTCTCTGTATAAAATCTGGAAAACAAAAGAGGAAGGAGAGTGAGCTTCTTGCAGAAACAGAGCATGACTCGACTTGTCATGAACTTAAGAATGAGTCATATTAAGCATTTCAAATAAAAGCACAGATTTTAAATGTGCTTGCTCTGTCAGGCTCTCTGGCAGATGTGTGTGCTGTTGCATTTGCAATGCGTTTTCTCTCACGGTTTTATCCTTATCTTATTTCCATTTTTGCATAAAGGCTTGTCCTGACAGCAAGCGAGTCTCCGTTAAACTTCACACACATTAAATTAAATGAGCATCGACTCACATATGCGCATTCTTGTTAGACATTAAATGCAAGTTTAATATTTTTAGATGAAATAGTATTTTTCAGGAGAGCAGAAACTGCAATGGGACCACTGTAATGGAGTATAAATATAATATGTTTACATGAGTGAATTTGTGTTCCTCCTACCTTGTACACATCAACTTTTAGGATGTGCTTTTGTATTTCTTTCTTATTTTTAAATTGTTGATTTTAATTTCGAATCTCGAATAAACTAATAAACAATCTGTTCGAATAAACAATCTGTTCAAATGTTTAATTGTGAGCCTACATACATTCTGTATATTTATTTAAATGATTGTTTTGAGGATGTGGAGCAACAGTTTTGCAATTATGCTTTTTAAAAGTAACCATATTTTGATTTTACATCCGATTAATCGATGATGAGATAATGCAATCGTTAGCTGCAGCTCTACACTTTTCAAAACTGAAATGACTTTACCTGATTTCTCTGATAACAGAAGTTGCAAGCCCAGAGTTTTGCTCTGTAATCCACTTGACTGATTGTGTAAACAGGGAAAAAAGAAAAAAAACAGAAGCATAATAATTTTAGGGCATCGCAAATAATGTATCCAGCTTTCATAATAAATGTGTTTATTTGGAAATTACTGCAATGGATAAGAAGTAGATCCTCCATCTGTGAACTCATTATGCTGTCTGCTCTGACTTAACAGACTTACCACAGAGGATTGAGCACAGCTCGGCACGTGGCCCGGGAGCACAGCACCGGCTCGTACTGAATCGGCGGAAGATCCGGACGCTCCTTCAGCGGGGTGAAGAGGGAGGCCACAGGAACCACCATTCGCGTGGCTTCCAGGCGACTGGATGGCCATACGTTCCAACTGAAACGGACACCATCGCGGTCCTCGTTCTGCTGGATGAACTCCTGGAAGGTCGCCATAGCACCCTCTGGAATCTACCAGTTAAACAGGGTTTAGGGAGAGGAGTATGTGGTGATGTATTCAAATGAGACATGCAATCTGATCTGTGTGTATATTACAGTCTGATTCACTGTTACCCTTTGGACACAGGGCAAACTATAATGTCACATCACACATTATTAAAAGCTGGAATGAGATAAGAGATAGTTCAGAAAGCATCTATGATGCCACACGCCCTCTAGGTAGGTAGTGCACTTAGTTTTGAGTATCAGCCTGAAGTGACTATGACGCCCTAAAATGCTGTCTAGGCAGGCAGCTCACTATGTTTTGGATCATAAAATAGGGATTTTCTAACCACAGATCACTTTCCTAAAATATAAACGCAGCTATACATTTTTTTTTTTTTTAGAAAAACAAAATAACAGTATACTGAAAAATATATTTAAACAACATTATTATTAGTATTTTTATTTGCCGCCTTATTTGTTAGTATTTTTATGTCTACTTTTATATTATTTGTCAAGCTAAAAACACTGACTTTAAAGCAGTTTAGCCACAGAGTGGATTATTGTATTACGCACATTTTAAAATATAACATTTATGTAGTTGCTTATTATTGTTATTAATATTAACATCAATGTTATGCAATGCATTTTCTAAACTCTCTCACGGAACCGGAACCCCCCAGTCTGAAAAGTCCACAGCTAACGTTACAGATGAGCAGCAATAATGCCACATGTGCAGATAGGAACACAAACCGATGAAGCAGGAAACATATTAAAAACAATAAAATTGCTTGCTATTTCTTAACAATACAAATGTGTTGACAATTACAAAAAAAACTGGGAATGTATTAAGATACAAAATAAGTACGAAATGCAACAGTTCGCATAATTGAATTGAATAAATGAGTAACGTTAACTATTCCAAAATTATAAGCACATATTATGGTTACTCAAGTATTTACGGCAACGAAAAAAATAAGTTATTTTAATAAGTTAGTAGTTTAGTTTTTTAGTTTAACGTTACTTGAACTAAGTTAACTTAAGTTACATGAATCCACCGGGGGCGTCAGCCCACCCTCCCAAATTAGCTACAGAAAGCTAGTTCGATAGCATAAGAAATATAAACCAGCTTACATCAACGCGAAATCAACTTGAGAGCACAGCAACTTTATAACGATCCAATCCGATCAAACATTTCAGTAAACAGCCCCTGCGATGACCTGCTTGTTGATGTACCTTAGACAAGATGCCCGGCTTTAAGCTACATGCCCTTTAAACCCGCGATTTCTCACACTGCAGGCCATCTAACGCTTCACTTCAATCGCCGTTTATCATCGGATCGTTAGCGTAATACATACGATCATCTGTTTGCAAAAATTAAGTGTTTAGACGTACCTGAAGCCTTGATTTAGTGTCTCCTCAGAGACTCAGTGACAGCGCGCTCACGGCTCGAGCGAGCTCCCGAGCTGATGACGTAGCAGCTCAACATGGAGTCGGTGCCACGTCAAGAGGCCGACACTCATTTCATGAAGCATTTGAAGTTAAATTAAACACTTTAGTTTTGAGAATATTATTTAAAAATATATATATAAAATGTGTATATTAATCATATGAGGGGAAAATAAGTTAATTCCATTAATATTAATGAATTAATTATATACTATTAAAATGTTAAATAAAAAAGATAACATTAAATGATACTTATCCAATAAACCTAAATAAGCTTAATGTACCAGTGCATTAATCACAGTTAATTATCTGTGATTTTAATAATCATTCTATTCATATTTAATGGTGACCATGAAATAGCATATTTTCTTGACTTTATTTAAAATGTTAATGCAAATGTTAGACAAGAACTTTTCCAGTGAAATGAAATGGATAAATGTGTTTGATTGTAATTAACACAACTTAAGTATATAAATAGACTAACTTTTTGCAAACAATCAAATTATATTTTTGTAATATGCTGCCCATTATCTTTCCTTCGTTTTAGCATTATAAATGATATAAAATGTAATGTGAAGAATTATATATTCACTCATTGGCTGCCAAGCTGAAAGGTGATCAATTACAATTTAAAAGAACAGATTTATTTTATGTATTTACAATCATTTGACCAGGCATACAAAGTTTACTACCTAATCTCTGTGCAAATTTGTCTGCTGATGCTTTGCAAAGTACAGATTACAAATGTACAAGATAAACATCACAAGTACTGGTCAAATTGAGTAAAGGGAGCACAAATATTTGAATTTCATTATAAATAAAGGATAAAAGACAATTGCTGTTAAAATGTTGCCATATAAATTTTATTATAACATTATGACAAAATATTGTCACATACTATTTTGTAACTACTGTGTTCCGTCTCTTATACAAAGCCAAAGCTTTTCTATGGCAAGTCAAGAAATGATATTTAATTATATAATAAACCATGATTTCTACTTATGAATATCTTATGCTATGAAGATGGCCATAGCAATTACTGTGTAAAATCATATAGCCTTTACATCTTTTACCCTTAATCCGGTTTAGATAGTGAAAGTGGTCGGTTGTCAGCAAGTCTGACAGTATTGTGAAGCACTCAGACTGGCCATGTGTATATTTGCCAAACGAACAACTCTCTGACATCACAAGACATTTTAAACATCTCTGGCCTTGATCTCAAAAAGCAAAATTTCTTCTAACAGTCTCCATTATCAATCCTTCTCCAGAAACACTGGGCTTTACATGTAAATGAGACTTTGTTTATTGTTTTACTCCGTTTAAAGAATTAAATTACTTGTGGCAAGACAAACCCATCAAACTATCTTCAGCCGCCCCGGGTTTTGTTTGCTAAAACCATTTAATTATTTTGCATCCTCTGTTTACAGAATCAGAGGTTCACATGTTGTTAAATCCCATCATGCCTTTCATGTTGCCAGCAGCTCCCTGCTGAAACTGCCTCATCATAGACTGCAGTCCAGCCATGCCACCTACAAAAAGACAAAGACAAACGTCCATAAGTAAGGCTTTTATAACCATCATATATACTCAATGATCCTCACATATCTCCCAGTGATATGTGACATTTAAAAACGCAATTTTGGTCATTTTAAATAGCTTCTTGAATGCAATAACTTCCTCATGTTTAGTGAAGATAAATCCAATTCTGCTGCCTATGGTCTATAAAAACTAAAGCATGTTAGGGTGAAAAGGGAGTTCATACCCATGTGGTGAAGCACTCTGGGATCCATCATTTTTGCCATCTGCTGGTTCAGTTTCGCCATCTGTGATGGGTTGACGTTCTTGGACATGTCCCCTCCTTTAAAACAATGATATCATGAATCACTGATTTTAAATGCATCAAGAAATGAATCATTCAAATGTGTCAGGTTCAGATCACTCAACCTTTAAATAAGCCTTTAATGCCTCCCATCTTCTTGACCATCTGGGCGAACTTTGTGTACTGTGTGAGCAACTCTTGTACATCCCTGGTAGCCACTCCAGAACCCCGAGCCACTCGCTGGATGCGGTTAGGCTGTTTACTGAAGAGCTTGGCACCATCTTTGTTGTCAAGTTCTGAGAAGAAAAACCACAGTGTGTTAACTAAACTGGTATATAACATTTTCTAATTTAGAGAAGTGTATTATTCCACTTTTGGACAGTGATAAAACGAGAAAAACAAACACACACACCCTGGTCATTCATACTATCCATTATTGTCATGAGTTTCTTTAGTCTGGCCATAGACTCCTGCTCATTTCCTTTGCTCATGAAATCTGTTCCAAAGCCCGGGATCATTCCCTGAACACACACAAAGAAAAACACTAATTGTAAGAAAAGAACTAGTCAGTGGATAATCATAATAAGATATCCTTTCAGTAAAGGTTGGCGCTACCATAATCTGACCAAAAGGTCCCATCTTCATGATGTTCTGAAATTGTTCATACATGTCCCTGAGTGTAAACTGACCTATTAGAGAGAAATGTCATATCTGTTGGTGAAAAAGCACTGGGAAATGTCTTAGTATAGTGTAAAACACTGAATACACAAAAAATACATTCTTGTAAAAAAATAATAAAAATAAGGTTACCATGTTTGAGCTTGTCAATTAGCTCCTCATTGTCATCAAGCTTTAGTTCATTCACTTTGTCAATCAGTCCCTCAATATCTCCCATACCTATAGAAAAAACAATTGCAACATGACACATTTCCAACATGCAACGAACAATCATGCTCATGAAAATGTGTTAGAAATGTATTCGCTTCTGGCTTTGGGGCACCTAATTTCTAGTGATTATCGTCGTTTTGATTACAGAGACCGTCTCTGCATTTAATAAATAAATAGTTTAATCTTGTCATTACCATCACTCTAGTTTCCTATTTGATAATGTTCAGTGCTTTGCTACAATCTGTATTGTTAAAAGCGCTTTATAAATAAAAGTGATTGTTTGACATTCACCCCCAGGCCGGAACTACGTCGCTTGTTCACAAATAGATCCTCTGCAGTGAATGGGTGCCGTCAGAATGTATGTCTAAACAGCTGATAAAAGTATCATAATCTCACACCACTTCAATTCATCAATAAAGTTAAATTGCCTTGATAGATTTATTTGTTATAAATTAACTTACGGACTGGGGTGGTGTGGATTACTGTACTGTTTCTATCAGGTGTTTGGATTCTCATTCACTGCAAAGCAGGTAAATGCTAAATTTATCCAAATCTGCAACTGATCTACATCTTGGATGGCCCGAGGATACCCACATTTTCATTCTTTGGTGAACTATTCCCTAACTAAACAGCATCTCAGCGGTATATTTAAACCTTACCGAGCAGTTTGCTTATGAAGGGTTGAGTCTTGAAAGGCTCAAAGTCGTCAATGTGCTCGCCTGTGCCAATAAAAATGATGGGACTCTTCGTGGCCGCCACACTGTAACAAAAATGATGTCAGCTTCTGCATTTGTTTACTCAAGTGCTGGAAGTAAAAAGCATAAAGTGTGTACTTACGCACTGAGTGCACCTCCACCCTTGGCATGGCCGTCCAGTTTTGTAACAATAACAGAAGCCACATCTACCTTGTCTTTGAAGGCCTTAGCCTGAGCCTCACAAGCCTGACCAATGGAGGCATCCATCACGTACACTATGTTGTCAGGTTGCTGCGGGACAGACAATAACGGCCATGAAACAATGAGATCTGGTTTTCTTTATTGCTTCTTGATATAACAGAAACTGTCACACTTACCACAGCATTGGACACCTGAAGCATTTCTTCAAAAAGTGAGTCTTCCTGTTTATGTCTACCACTAGTATCCACAATGATTATTTCAAAGTTTTCTGTCTTGAATTTTTCCACACCCTCCGCAGCTATAATCACTGGATCCATTTCTGTGTAACTGTTAATTCACACAAACGTGAATCCATGATTAGTTTTGGTAAGCAGATGAAATACAATACAATACAATACAATACAAGTTTTTATTACCTCCCATAAAAGGGTATTCTGGCTTTTGTTGCATTTTGCTTGAGTTGGTCAAAGGCACCTTTAAAAACAAACAAAACAAAGTATTTTTTTCCCAGAAGCATTACAAGAAGTACTTTTCCTACTTTTCTGTGTAAGATAGACGATACCTGCTCTGAATGTGTCGGCACAAATCAAACACGTCTTCCATCCTTTTCTTTGGTAGTAGTATGCCAACTAACAAAAAGAAAAAAGTCAAAGCCAACTTTTTCTAGCACATCGCATGGCAGTAGACAAAAAAACAAAACAAAACACAAAAACAAATAGGAAACAACATTAATACACGTAGCAAGACAGTCACAAGGACTAAAAGACAATAGTAAATATGGACAATAAACACAGACAATAGTAACTAAGCATACAAGAGTAAAAACAGAATTGACGCAAGTAATAAATACACAGTATAGCAGCAATGAGATATGACTGCAATACAAATAAAATAAATAATGCATATAGCATTGAAGCTGTAACAATGACAGCTTTCTAATTTCAACTTTGTTTTTTCCCCCTCCAAACTTTCTTGCTTTTGTGATTGGCTGTTTAAAAACATGTCTAAAATCTCAGTGCAAATACCCAAGAACTGCTCACCTTAGAACACGTTGTGGTTTTCCCACTGCCCTGTAGACCCACAAACATAATAACATTGTTCTTTCCCTTCGTGGGAGTCCAGGCTTTTACTCCAGGATCCACCAGCTGCAAAAAAACATGTATTTGTCTTCTAAAATACATTTCTACCATCATGCGGTCAATTCAATTTGGTTTAAGGTAGATTCTTCCTTATGAAATAGGGTATCTCCTGATTTAAACCAACAGGGTGTAAACAGGTACAGGGCTCCCTGAGGAACAATGTGAAAACCAGTATTTATCAGACAAAGCAGCAAACCATCATTTACCTTGACAAGTTCCTTGAAAACAGCATGCTGGATCATTCTTCTCTTGTTTAGACCAGATGCCATTTCCTCCAGATCAATGGCTGCCCTGAGATTACAAAATGGTTATAGAGCAAACAGGCATTCTATTAATGGTAGTTTACTATATATATATATATATAAAAAAATAAAAAAAACGTGTTACTTACTTGACATTTTCTCTAAGCTGCTTTACCAACTTGATATTCACATCAGCCTCCAGCAGGGCAGCACAGACCTCCTTGAGCATAGCATTTAATACCTAAGAAAAATGGTAAATAAGCATTATGGTCCTTCATAAAATGTTAACTTAAACCTCATTTTAAGACTGTATAATATTCACTGTACCTCCTCATTGATGATGGTGGCATTGCTGAGAGACCTCAAAGCTGAGGTTATCTTCCTCCCCAGATCAGCTAAAACCATTTTTGCGGTTTAAGGGCTGCCAACCTGCAACAGGGGACTATGGTTACTTCAGGTATTTAAAAAGAGAGAGCGAGAGAGAAAGAGATTCTGTGTACTTATATGTGTATTTATATAGTTGTTTGTTTCCATTAAAAACATCAGAATCAACAATTTACTGATTTTTCTTTTTTAAACCTCATTATCATTTAAAAAAAAAACATTTAATGTCTGATGTGATGGCAAATCTTTCCATACATTCGTTCCTCTTTATTATACAGTTCATTGCATTAGTTTTGGAAACAGGAAATAAAAATCATCATTTTGATGCATGCCTGGTGTTAAAAATTATGAATAGCACACTACTATACAAAACATGACAGTACAGGACATTAGGAACTCTAGACACTGAAATGTACTTATAAGATAAAACAAAGCAAATAAACAGTTGTCCCATCCTTCACAAGTGGGGGAATTTTGTGTATTATAATAATAGTAATAAAATTTAGATTACATGTGAAGTCTGATTTCCTCTACCTGTTCAACAAACACACTCTGTGATTTATGTTGATGATCGTGGTAAGTATAATGTTGTATTATGTGTGTCCATAACTGTCCTTGCACATTTTAAAACCAGCGGAAGATAATTGGTAAAAACAGAAAATAACACCGGTCCAAAAGAACTTCCTTCAGGCACATCACACTGCAACTTTCTCCTATTTGTCTGATAACTTTTAAACCAATGTACAGTCTGAGATGCAAATTTATAACATTATATAACATAAAGGGTGATTGATGTAATGCAAACAAACTTACTTAAGTGAATGGGACTTTCCAATGTGGTGGGGTTACCCCCCAAAACAATCCTTCTGTCACGTCTCACTCTGAACCTCGAGACTTTAGCGGAACCAGGGCAATTATGTTTTCAAGTCTACTAAACAAATACAAATAAAAAATATGTTACCGCGGATGCGCTGTTCTGTTATTAACAGCCACGTCTTGTAGAGTCTGGGTGAATCTGCATCATTTTAAGACATAGATCGTACCATATCAAAACAGAAATATTTGTACACCCATGAGTAATTTAAACTACTATAAAAACCACATAGATTAAAAATATATATTTGTGTGTTTTCTAAAACGGACTCCGTTTCAGCTCTATGGTGAAATAAGGCCAGACAGCCGTTGTAAACGCATTAACGTAGTCGATTCAATTATGGACAGGATTTAAATCCTGTTTAAGTCAAAATAACGCCAAATTAAGATGTCCAGTATTCGACCTGTTAATATAAAGAGATACTCTTCGATTAAATATTACTTACCTAAACTCGCAGCAGCTGTTTTTCGGCGAGTGGAACAGCGACTACAAACGTCATCTAACCCCCAACTTCCCGTGACGTAACTTTACTTCCGTGTAAAGTAAGAGTTAGCTTTTTGTTTTGAAAAAATATGATTTGTCCATTAGATTCGTTTTTACTAACTTTTAATTTAAATAAAGTGAAATTAATTTCGGTCTGTGTATATAAATTAGAATAAACGTATATTTATAATAAATATTTTTTTTTTTACAATAGATATGTTGGTCATGGAGCAAAATCTTAAGGTGGCACAGAAGTATATAAAACTGATTTTAACTAAGCACAGAATGGCTGTATTTTTTACTTTAAAAACCAATAAAATGTGAGTAATACGAGTGAAGGCACACATAAAAATGATTGTTTTTATGACCTGGAATTGTTCATCAGAGTGAGAAATTGTACAGTTCTACCTTAAATGATGACACTCTTCCGCCCACTGTGGAGGACCGCTGCCCCATGTGTTGCTCAGTAGTAGGCTATGTATGCAATCTAGATTGTGTTTGACGTAAGATAAGTATCGAGCGATTGTATTAATGAATTTTAACGATGCAAAGAATGAAATTCTGCAGGTGTTGTCCAAGACGGAAAGACAACATCTTCCAAGACTGTTAGAGTGGTTGAAAACATCTGGTAACTTCGCATTTGGAAACTTTTATTATTGTTTTGTCAGGTTAGATTTTGTGCAAGGTGTAAGCATTTGTTTTGTGTTGTCTCCAGTTTATTTGTATCTAATTTTTGACAGTGTTAAGCACTTTGATTTGGTCATGGACATAAATCAGTTACAATTTTTTTTTACCTACATTTTCAGATGATCTGGATAATTTACTGGTGGATAACCAAAGTGTTATCCTTCAAAGTATTGCAGAAGACCTAAGGGTTTGCCTTCCACTGGAGGGTATGGCTCCCTCAGAGATTATGGCCATTCAGAAGGTCTGTGCATTACATTTTTAGTATACTCTGACATTCATAATTGCATTGTTACATCCTAAAGAATATTTTAACGTTTAGACTCAACAGAAACCTCACCCCACTGTGCATGTGGATGCATTCTTATATGATGAGGAAGCTGTGGATTCATTGTGTGAGGAGGGGAAAATGAGTCGCAGCTACTGCCTCAACTGTGGATCACACAGAACAGCACCACTGGGTGAGTGTTTGCATGGATAGCTCTGTCTTGCATACATTTATGCTATAATAAAGCAACATCATAATATGTGATTTATAATTTTTCAGAGTTCATCTCACATTCATTCTCAATCCCAGAGCTCCAGTTCCTATTCCACAATGTTCTTCCAGATCTCTCAGGAAAACAGGTGGTGGATGTGGGATCTAGACTTGGAGCTGTGCTATATGGGGTAAATTGCTGGTGATAGTTTGTTTAACTAAACATAACTTAACTCATTATCAATTGTAAGTTAACTGGCGGTTACAGAAACAATCCCCCGAGGGATTAAGGGTTAAAGGAATAGTTCACCTAAAAATGTAAATATGTTCAAAATGTACTCACCCTCAGGCCATCCAAGATGCAGATGAGTATACTTCTTTGCATACAAGAATAGATGCAGATATATTTAGCATAATATCATAATATGCTGCAGTAAATGGGTGCCATCAGTATGAGGGCCCAAACAGCTGATTAAACATCACAATAATCCACAAGTAATCCAGACAATCAATTAAGATCTTGTGAAATGAAAAGCAGCATGTTTGTAATAAACAAATTCAAATACAAGTCCTTTATCCATAGCATCACATTAACAGCTTAAAGTTAAAACATAACAATGAACTTGTTTCTTTCAAACGTACAGATTTTCACTTCACAAGACTTGTGATGTTTTTATCAGCTCTTTGTGCTCTAATTCTGATGGCACCCATTTACTGCAGAGGCTCCATTGGTGAGTAGGTAATGTAATGCTAAATTTAAATCTGTTCTGATGAAGAAGTAAATTTGAAGCAAATGTTTATTTTGGGGTAAATTATTCCTTTAACTTTCTTTCCCTGTTGAATATAAACCTGCAACCTTTTTCTTAAAAAAAACATGATTTGATGATACATCTATATTATTGCCTCCATTAGATCTTTTTCTCTCCGCAGGGCTACCTGTACAGTGCCGCATCTCAGCTTGTGGGGGTTGAAATAAGTTCAGAGTTTGTCAAGCTTCAAACAATGGCTGTAGAGAAATATGGCTTTAGTGACAGAATTCAGGTAATCAACCAAACTATTTTTGTGTCTAATGGTTATTGTTTTTTATGTGGATTGTATATTGATAATTATGTTTAATGTGCCCTGCATAGGTGATTCATGCAGATATCCGCTCTCAGTCTGCCTTAGTGCAAAATACAGATGTTCTGATCCTGAACAACGTGTTTGAATACTTCATGGAACCAACTGATCAAATGCAGTATGTGCTTGCACTCAAGAAAGGTTTTCTTTATAATAAGCAAATGATAAGTAGTTATTCCCCCAGTTTCACAGACAAGGCTTAAGCTAGTCCCAGACTAAATTGCATGTTTGAGCTGTCTCAAAATGAAA
>JAUMHR010000072.1:2296213-2306397 GCA_032361145.1 Enteromius fasciolatus | reverse complement strand
ATTGTTCCATATATCGTTCTATCTATCCATCCATCCATCCATCGTTCCATATATCGTTCCATCTATCTATCCATCTATCGTTCCATCTATCTATCTATCTATCTATCTCCATCCATCCATCCATCCATGCATCCATCCATCCATCTATCGTTCCATATATCGTTCCATCTATCTATCTATCTATCGTTCTGTCTATCTATCTTCTAGTTATTGAAGGGTTTGTTAGTGTTTAGTTAAACTTTTTTTAGGCCTTTATTATTATTTTTTAATAATTATTACACACCAATTGAGTAAAGCATCTACTAATAGAAAACTCACTAATAGAAAATCATATAAACATCTTTAGATTGAGGGCAGCACTTGGTAAAGTTTAAATGAGCAGCCCAGCCTCCTTCCACTACTTCTTACAGGCCAGGAGGTTTCTATGAGCATGGTCTTGCAGTAGATCTGGGCTTGAGGCCAGTGGCTGCTTTTCCCTTTGGAGAATTTGATCCGCAGGCAGGGAGCAATCCTCTGCTGCTCGGCGCTATTTATGGCCAGCATGCTTTTGTGTCTTGTCATCGTTGTCCACAAATGGCAAAACTGAACATGCTTCCAAAGAGCTACAAAAGGGACGCTGGTGGACAGGCTGGGCAGCGCTTATAAAGAGCGGTTTTCACTCTTCAGTGAAGTAGCACGAATGAAAGGAAGGTCTCTGTTTCAGCGAAAAACACAGGGAGCTGCTCTCAAATATCACAGCCCATTTTAAAATACAATGTGTAGATTGTTACAAGTCTAATCCCTGAAAACTCCTCACATAAAAGCTCTCGGAGAAGGAAAGTGCTGGCCTTCTTCTGTGCTGTTCAGTATAGTTTAGTTATGAACACACTGCAGTCTCTTCTAGGAAATTTCTAGTAGTGGTTAGTTCTCAGTGCATGTAGGCACATTGTGGGGAGAAGACCTGGATGTGATATGATCTAAAATGGGGTTAACAAGGGCATATGACAGTATCTAGAGAGCTGGGTGACTGATGCCTGATGTAATGCCAATATATCCATAATACAGTACGTTGATAACAAACGAGATATACACAAAAATTACCCATAATAAATGAATAAAACAATTATGTTTTTAACTTATGTTCATTTTTACTTTGGACACACAGGTTATTGAGCTTTAATTGGCCTGGTTGATATATTGATCTATCATTAGAAAGAAACATTTCTTATTTTAAAATAAAAAAGACCCATTATTACATGTTGGCAAGGATGATGCATTAATACAGACGAACCGAAGTTTATTTGCTTGCAATCTTAAAAGTTGCATCTATTTTGGGCTCACGTTGCCAACTTATTAGTCAGAGCTTTTATGTCCACCGCTGCACCAAACAAAGTGCCTTTCATGTAAGCCCTGAATCTCTGTGTCTGGACAAGTGTGCTGAAAATAAACAAATGACCTCTCTTTGCTCTCCAGTAGGTTCTGTGCAGTGAAAGGGTGCGTGCACTGTGCTCAGAGTATTGATAGCTTGCTGCTGCAAAGCATGTGAGAATGTGCGACATGTTGTTAAAAACATTTCACGAATACGGTCAACTAGTTACTCACCTACAACCAGGCCAGATGTAGATGACTTAGTTTCTTCATCAGAACAGATTTAGCATTGCATCACTTGCTCAGCAGTGGATCCTCTGCAGTGAATGGGTGCCGTCAGTATGAGAGTTCAAACAGCTGATAAAAACATCACGGAAATCCACATGACATCACTTAATGTCTCCTGAGAAGCAAAACATTGGACAGACATTTTCCCTAGGGGAAGGTTTATTGTGTACTAGCATTTTGGCCAGAAGCAGCAGATAGTTACATTTTGTTGTTGTTTTGAAGTGGATTTGTTTTGTCTAATGCAATGCCACATGACCCTTTGAGGGCATATCAATGTGTTATTGCATGTCACAGGGTCACAAGATTTCACTTGAGGTTACTCAATATGTTATTATGATGCTCTCATCTGTGATGTTGATGCCTGTATATCATTTCTCAATGTGTTTTGATGTCCTGAGCAAGTGCAATTAATACAAGGTTATTGGATTTCATACCCTCTTTAACTTTATAATGACCATATGCAATCACTGATGTGTAACGGTGAGCTTTCCTAAGGCTCAATATTGACACTTTGTGTTAATCACTACCTAAAGTATATTAGTAACCACAAACTACAACAAGGGCCAAAGCGGTTAGCTGTGGGACAGCAGTAATAAGGCTATTATTCTCTTATCTTGTCATAAAAATAATTATCTAGTAGGCCTAGTGCTGGATTGTTTCAAACTCATCTGACTTGTACTAATTAAATAGTGGGGTGTTACTGTAATAACAGCATCAAGAAGATTATATCTCTTCGTGACTAAAGTGGGTGTGTCACCCTCTAGTGGTGAGTAATCACATCAACACACAGTCATATTATAAACAGACTTTGTTAGTGACTATTTCACGCACAAGTTTGTGATACAAGCTATTTATACCTTGCTTAATATGCACTAAAATAGGTATTTATTTATTCACATAGTAAGGAATATGTAGCCTGTACAAATATACACGACGTATCTGATCAAATTAATAAGACATCTAAAAGAGTAAAGCCAAATATATCAACTTCAACTGAATAACAAATAGTCATAATTAAACGTTATTTATTAATATAGTAAAAACAGTGTGCAAATTGCTTTACAAGAAGTATGTTTGGCTTAAATGTATATGTATATACAAATATACATAACATCGGAGTGATAAGATAACAAAAAACAAACAAACAATAGAATAAATATTATATAATATTCAAATTAATACGTTATTTATTTTAATAATGTAGTAAAAACAGTTAAGAGGCAAATATACATACAATATGTGAATAAAATAACCAATCCAAACCTATAATACAGCCTAATATAGATCTAACAGTAATAATAAAACATCAACCATTTTATTAATGTAGTAAAAAATAATTGAACAAGGAATATGCTTAACCTATATGTGAATACAAATCTACATGACGTATATATAATTAAGAGTGAAGCCAAATAATGCATATTATCTTATAATAATAATAATAATGTAAAATCTAAAGATGATTTAATAAATGAGTCGGGTTGTACTTGAAGGCTCCACCCCTCAAATCGCCTGCCCCAGTGACGTCACGCACTCCGCCACATTCATACTCCACCCGCAGCAGCCATGATGGTGGGTGCTTTTCTCTTTTACTCCCTCCACCCTTATTATTTACACCTACTGTCCTCCGATGCATCGAGTAATCCCGAGCATCGGTCGCCTTCGCGCTCTTTCTGATCTCTCTGTGTGTCTCTCCACAGCAAGAAGGGCTGGACGATGGTCCCGATTTCCTCTCGGAAGAGGACAGAGGAGTAAGTTTTTTTTTTCTTTGCTCGTTTCTGTCCTGTCTCTGTCCTCCTGCTGTATGCTGTGCGTGTTTGTTGTGCGTGTTTGTAGTCCGAGGACGTGTGTATTGCTGCTGGTGTCACTGTGGCCCAGTGTGTGTGTCCTATTTGAGTCCGTCTGTTCACTTCCTCCTGACAAACCTCACACACACAAACCCTAGTATACACAATGATTCGCCTTAGACTGGTTGACAATGCCAGAAACTAGGGCAAGAACCCACAGCCCATTAACCATAAACTCATCCACCTGGTTAAATAACCTTGTTAAAGTTAAAGAATAAGCGAACAGTCAAGCTGTCATCGAGCCGAAGAATTATGTTTGAATTCGTGCAAATCCTGTGGTGAACATCACTGTAATAAAAACTGTTACTTTTCATAATTTAGTGACTAATTCTTATCTTTATGAAAGCTGACATACTGTAACGTAGCATTAAATGAAACAATGTTGCTCTGGAATGTTTCAGTGCTATTGTGCGACCTAGATATACCTTACAAAAATATCGTAGTAAATATATATATCGTAGTAAAAAATATATAGTAGCAGTGCTATGTACTTTTAAGAATACCCTGTTACTGTCATGATATCATAATTTCCTAAGAAATATGGTTGCAAAAAAAAATAAAAATGTTTTATGAAAAATAATCTTTAGAGGTAAAATAATGTTGCATTAACATTTACTTTAGGAACCATAGTTTCTAGCAAAATATATTGTTTACTACAGATTCTGTATTCTGTTTATAGTTTAATATTATAATATATTTAAAAAATCAAATCTGTTCTATATTATATTGTAATATAATAGTTTACTTTCAAATTTATGATAACTGCCTAACCAGCATATATATATATTGTAGTCGATGATTTAATTTTTAGTATTTAGAGATTTTAGGTTAAATGCGTATATTTGGAAAGGATTTTAGGTGCGTCGTTAAAAACTCAATTTAATTAAATTATTTTTTCAAATTTAATAAATTAATAAAAAATAAAATAATACAAGGAATTCATCTTTACTGAGAAAAATGTTGAATATGGCTTCACTGCTTGACATATCATGTGTCCTACTTGTATGTATTTTATGTGTATGTATATACTATTATTATGTTTTTGTATTAATCAGACTTAAAAAAGGGATGCAGTACGACCCTCTGTTTGAGCTATTGATGTTATTAAATTACACTGCAATTCTTTTATTAGCCAAGGGCAGTGAATGTGGATCTTCAAACCGACGCTACACTACAGGTGGACATTTCAGACGCTCTGAGCGAGAGAGACAAGGTCAAGTTCACCGTCCATACAAAGGTACACGACATCTGTGAATAAAAACGGTCAGGATTGTGCGTTCAGAATCTCAGCCCCGCCTCCCAGATCTACTTTATGCACATGTTATTTACCGCATTCATTCATTAAGTGATGATTTATGTTTTTCTTTCAGAGCACTCTACCTAATTTCAAGCAGAATGAATTTTCGGTGGTCAGACAGCATGAAGAATTTATCTGGCTCCACGATTCGTTTGTGGAAAATGAAGAATACGCAGGTTACATTGTAAGTACCGTTACGTGTAATGCATAAGTTTAGTGTGATCGTTTGCCTGGTCATCGCAATCACAGACCAGGTGTTTGTAATTATGTTAGTAATGTAATTCTTTAATTTGCTTTACACTAGATGCTTGTTTGAACTGTATGGGTTCATTATGTGTGTTCGAGAGCAAACGTACCAGTCGCTCTTGCCAAGGCTGAAATCATGTCCTTTTATAGGCCTGGTGTAGATTACAAGGTCTGTCGCATGACGAATGTCATTTTGTTTTAGCTCAGGTGCGTGAAAAAAGGAAATGATCTTTGGTGCAGTTTCTATGTTAGATATCTATTAATAAACAAGAAGAGTAATCTGACAAAATTGATGTGCAATATGCTTTATTAGTTTTCCATGTCATATTTTAATGTCATATTCATGTTTCTGCTTTAAAGAAATGAAAACTTTTATTCAGCAAGGATACATCAATTTTATAGATTTTTAAAAAAATATATATTATTCATTTAATGTTCTTTTAAGCCTACTATTCTTTAAAATCTGGAAAAATCTGTTTTGGATTTTATTGAAATGAACTGTTTTCAACATAATTAAGCAGCAAAGCATGATGTTAGTTAGAACCAGGTTCATGTGACACAAGACCGGAGTAATGGTGCAGAAAGTTCAGCTTTGATCACAGGAGTAAATTACATCTTATAATATATTATTTGCTGTTCTATATCTATGTATGGCTTGTTTTCTGCGTTATTTTAAGTATCAAAGAAATCTTTCGCTGTCTGATTTAATGTAGTTTCATCTGGGATGCTCAGATTAATACTCCACAAAGACAGAGTCCTGGCACTGACTGCCATTTACAATATCATCAAAGCAAGCCTGCATTATTTATAGCACTTTGCATTAGGCACAGCAGTGTGAGCGATTGCGTTTTTAATTCAGAGAATGATGGTATTACGAATCCCAGAGTCTCATTACCAGCACCCTCTGAAGGCAGTTTTGGGAGTCATAATGCCACTTGAATGTCTTCCCTGTAGATTCCTCCTGCTCCTCCGAGACCGGATTTCGATGCATCTCGGGAGAAACTTCAGAAGCTGGGTGAAGGTGAAGGATCTATGACCAAGGAAGAGTTCACTAAGATGAAACAGGAACTGGAGGCGTGAGTTAATGGTCTTCATTTGTGATTGTCAGTGCGTTGCTAGCTGCACGACTTCATTATTAAGAATATGACAATGCGTTGCAGTGAATATCTGGCCATCTTCAAGAAGACCGTGGCAATGCATGAGGTCTTTCTGTGCCGTGTTGCTGCCCATCCCGTCCTGCGCAAAGACTTGAACTTTCATGTTTTCTTAGAGTACAACCAAGATGTAAGTGTGCTATTTTTAGCATTATTGTCAATGCAAGTGCAATATAGTGTGTCGTTATTGCTTTTATGTATTAATTATTACTTGCATCGTTTTTAAGGCATTGTATATTCAATATATATTGTTTAATAATTAATTTTATTCCAAATATTAAATGTTACTTGTTTAAATTATGCTTTAAATATTAAAGCATAATTTTTCTCTTTATTTTTTGTATTTAAAACATGGACACAAACCAAAAGAATCATAACAGACTCTAAACAAATGCAAGTCTGACATCAGTTCATCCAGCAGATGAGCTTCTGCAGACCAGAAGAATATTTAATTACGTATTTTGAAGCCCAAACGAATGTCTTTCTGAGCAGTAGATTTCAGCATTTAATTGTTCACTTGCCCTTGGGTTTTTCACTTTTAATTACAGCTGAGTGTACGAGGGAAAAACAAGAAGGAGAAGCTGGAGGATTTCTTCAAGAACGTTGTGAAGTCTGCAGATGGGGTTCTTGTGGCTGGAGTGAAGGTCAGTTCAGTCCGAGGCCTTCTTCCCATGTCATGTGACTGTTTTATGTGACTCTGCTTTAGAAATTAGGGAGTGAGGCCACGACGACGGCCACCTTTCTGAGAAATGATTTACTTTGGCTTGAACTTCTTTGTGTTTAGCTGTAGGTTGAATGATGGTTTATGACTCCCCGGTGAATGCTTCACTAATAGTGGAACGTACAAGGGCCAAAACCAAAAATAGAGTCAAAAATTCACTATGGTACATATGTTCAGGGTCGCAAGAACAAGTGTCTTATGCATTAAGCATTCAGTAATACTGGGAAATAATATTAACATTTGAAATATAGGTTTTCTTTTTGAATGTATTTCAAAATGTCATTTATTCCTGTGATGCAAAGCTGAAATTATTCTAATTCTTAAAAGTATTCCATAGAATTAGAGTGGAATTATTCTATTCTACGTCTGATTCTTTGATGAATCATGTTGAAAAGTTCAAAAGAACAGCATTCATTTGAGATAGAAATCGTCTGTAATATTTTAATGTCACGTTTGATCAATTTAATGCATCCATGCTAAATAAAGATATTAATCTTTAAATAAATATGTATAAAAAAATCAATCTTACTGACCCCAAATAGTAGTTTTCATGCAAGACTGCCAGAAAACTTGTCCATGTCCTCATGTTTCATCCATTATTTCACCATGAAATTCAGCTCTTTATATTGTTTGCACTTTACCGAACACTGTTTATTTATGTATTATCACAGGATGTTGATGATTTCTTTGAACATGAGAAGACATTCCTTTTAGAGTACCACAACCGTGTCAAAGACTCGTCTGCCAAATCGGATCGAATGATCAGGTCTCACAAAAGTAAGTTTCTCTCTTCCATGTCTCATTTTTATGACTGAATTTGTCACACGTTTGTAAATTCTTCTGGGTCACGTGACCGTGTCGCATCAAAGAAAAGGCAAGGTCAAAGTTCTCCAGTCATGCACTGTGTGTGCGTTAGTACCTCTCCCAATAGCATTTCAGGTATACCCCTAAAATAAGCATTGTGCCGTTCATTTCATCTAAGCTTACTTTCATATAACTTTATTCAGGGTGTCAAAGCTGTAAACTGTGAATACACTCATACAATGTTTCTTTGTGTGGATGAGGAACGTTTCCTCTTTTGGCAGTGTTTGTGTTCGTCATTAATTTGCCTGGAAATGTTGGTTTTCTCTGTTAGGAGTGATAACAGAAAATTTAGAGGCGGTACATAACACTGCTTAGTAGGAATACGTGTCATTTGTCAGGAAGCCAGCAAATGTCAGGTGACTCAACTGGCTTTTTAAAACCCAGTGCTTTTTCCTGAGGAATAGTATTTGATGACATGCAGTGCATGGCGTAAAATGATCTGAATAATGTTTAAGAGGTTTTAATGCAGCGCTTTCCATTAATGCAGATGAAATCAGTCATTCGTGTCATTTGCTTGCATCAAGTGTCTCTCCGATTCCGAGCCAAATGTTTGGTCTATTCCTTGTGTGCCGTGAGTCTTATTGGCACAACACTGAAACATGATCTGGAAAAGCAGAATGCTGTGAAATGCTGTTAAGTGCTGCATCAATGAATGTGTGAATCCCCGACAGCAGTGCCTAGAGATCTAACAGAACGTGTGTTTCAGGTGCAGCGGACGACATCAACAGAATCGCCTCCACGCTCTACACCTTAGGAACCCAAGACTCCACTGATCTGTGCAAGTACGTCAATGATTTCCCATGTAGCCCTGCACTGTTTTACTGTTGTATTTGCGTCTTACGACTACTTGAGGGTTTTGCATATCATATGGCATTATGAAAATACAGCAGATGAGTTACATTGTGTTCAACTTTTAAAAAGCTTGTCTTGTGGCCTTGAGGTTTTTTCCCATTCCACTACCAGAGTCTCACGCTTTTCAAACTCAAATCTTTGTCTTGCTTTTTGTTCTGTTCACTCATAAACAGATTTTTCCTGAAAGTATCAGAGCTTTTTGAGAAAACACGGGTAAGTGCTTTCAATTTTATAACATCATTTTAACATGGATGCTTTTTAATATAAAGTGTTCAAAGCCCTAATGTATTTATTTATTTTTTAAATAATAAAACATTTAAAAACATTTTACAATAAAATACACCGTTAAACTAACAGAGAACAACATATTTACATGTTTTTCGTACAATGATTTATTGATTTCTTTTTTTTTTTTTTTTTTTAAACAATACAAACAACATCACATAAGCACAGTCAAATACCAGTAATAAAAAAAAAATATACCAATACAGGTATATAAGACTGTACAGGTCTGGGTCGAAATATATATACAGTGTTTCGCATTAAAAGTCAAGGGAAAGAAAAACACAACAGGGATATAGACCTTAACTTTTGTATTTAAAGACAAAATCTGATCCTCCTTTATGTATTAACGTACAGCGTTTATTAATATTTGTTCATAATAAAAAATAGTTATTTGTTTCAGTTTACAGTGCAGTGAAATTAATATTAATAAATACAGCTTTTTTAAATACAGCTTTTTATTTTAAATGAGTTTTACAACAGAAGTTAATTTGTTTTTAGTATATTTATATATGCTTACATAGTGTATTTAAATGTTGAATTTACTTTTATTTTTAGACTTTTTTAAAAATATAGATTTATAATGTGTAATCTGTGTTTTGGATGATATTGTCATGTACTGGATAAAAATAATAAAAACTTTAATTACAAAAAAATATATATATATAGATTTATTACATTTTTTTTTCATGTTTTTCTTTTTTTATTTGTAGTTTTGTTATGTGCTTTTGTCATATTTATTAGTTTTTAGAAATTACTACCATTTTAGTTTTAATTTCTGCTTTACTAATTTTAGTACTTCATCCTTAAATTATTTGATTTAGATGCCAAGGCAACATTTCTAATGTTTATTTATGCTTTTAAGTTTATTTTTTATTTTTTATAGCTTTATTTCAGTAGCCAAAAAGCTACTTTAATGCTTTTACAGTTTTAGTGGATGCTAATAAATGAGATCATATTGTGAAGTGTCAAAATATTCAATATTCCGCCCTATTACTAGGCAACTGATTAAATAGAAATTAGATAAATGTAAATGTGTGACACTGATTTCTTCACAAAATTTATTTATTTTGTTAAAATTACTTTTTAGTGCCTTTTACTTTTTATTAAATGTTTTTGTGACTCTTCTCTAAGGTGAAGTTCATTTGGTGTGAGTGTAACCTCAGCAGTTTGTATCCAAAGAGAAGGCAGAATTCGATGAATCAGAGAGTTAGGGGTTGTAAAGTCACTCACCTCTTCCTCTCAAACTCTGTTTCCTGTGCAGAAGATTGAAGCGCGTGTGGCGG
>JAUMHR010000072.1:2230992-2275838 GCA_032361145.1 Enteromius fasciolatus | reverse complement strand
ACCAACACTCGCCTGTTTCCCATGCCTTCTGATGTTCACTTCGATATCTTGCTATACACTTGAAACAAAGGAAAAACACATTCATTTGAAAGCTGAGCTGTTTGATATCAAAAGCAACTAAGCAGAACATTATTGTAATTGCTGTGTGTCTGCATGCTACAAATAATTAAAATGATTTGCATGCCAGACGCACAGCTATCACAATAATGTTCAAATATGCCTAAATTCTGGTGGCCTTCTCTCAATTTGGGTCATCTGCAAGTGCACTATACTAAATATTATATTATATAAATATTATATTGACTTTTATTCTCGTAATATATATATATATATATATATATATAATACAGCGATCTGATCAGTAAAGAGCTTGAACCACACATTACTGTAAAACACGTTTTCGCTATAAAACTGAGATTTTGTTTTAAAAGTACTAAAGGAACAAATCTTATTTCTATTGGGTGGCGCACTATAACTAATCCAATGGAAGACATGAAATATTTCCAAGCATATTGTCTCCACAAATATTACACATGATATCATTTCTGTTAATAATCCCACATACAGTGTATTAAAAAGGGTTAAATAAGAGAGCTACAGCGCCCCCCAGAGGGATGTGTGTGAGCTGATGTTAAGATAAAAAGGTGTTCCTGTTCAGTCTTTTGATGAATATCATATTCTTGATATTAAGCGGTTTCCACGAGTTCTTAGATCTCATTTAATTATACCTAAATTCCGGTGGCCTTCTTTCAATCCGGGTCATTTGCAAGTGCACTATACTAAATATTATATTTTGACTTTTATTTTCGTAATTATTACGACTTGATTCTCGTAGTTTTAGATTTTTTTTTTTTTTGTGGCACTAAACGCCATCGTAGTTTAACCACTGCATTTGTAGTAAATGTGTGTTTCTACAAATCGTAATCAATAATAATAAAAAAGGCCAGGCTACTACATATTTACTACAATAAAACCACGGTTAGTTTTCATAAGGGCAGTAAAGGGAACATTATTCTGCCACACTTGCATTTAGTTCATGGATTAAAAAAAATATTACGTTTATGATAATCTGAGACTTAAAAGGGATCCCGGCTTTCTCAAGAGGTCTCGGCTCCTTGTCTCAAAAGCATACTGTTAAACTAGAGCTCTACAGACGTTATTACTGACGGTAACCACTAGATGTCACTCTTGTCACACTGGATTTCACAACCTAAAAGCTGATGTGGTTCTAAGATCTCACCAAATTAAAAATCCATCTCCAGCTTCCTCAAAAACATAAATCAAGTAGGCTAGTATCTAATATGTAAAGTGATCTTATACAAAAACCTGTGCCTCTCTATCATTCTTTTATCAACCTGTCTATTCGTTCCTGTCATGTATTTAAAACATGCCTGCCTCTGATCAAACGCAGAGCTGAGCAGTATGAATAGACCTCCAGTAGATGTGAAAGTTCATCTTTCATATTCATATAGGTGTTGAAGGTACCTGTAGCTGCCCTAATGAGAGGCTTTTTGCTATATAAACACACTCAGATTTCCAGTAAGGACTGTATAGGGGAGATGGACAGCTCCTAATCATTAGGGAGGATTCAGGTTTGGGCTTTTTCACCTCCTCCTCCTCTCTCTTTCTCTATCTCTCTCCTGTGATCTATCATTCATGGGCTTCATTTAAAATTGCGTAAAATATTTAAAGTTGGTTGGATTTCTTCAGTGGGCTTCAGCGGTGACCTCCCCCTCAGTGCCTGAAGTCAGTGGAGAAAGATATGCAGCAGGGAGAAGGGAGAGAAAAACAGGGCAAAGAGGAAAGGTGTAAGGGAGACAGCGAAGGAAAAAAATGAAGAACAAGTTACAGCGTTACTTAGAATTGAACAAAAGCTGTGTTTGGAGTGGAATTCTAGCTTATGAGACTGAACACTGCGTGGAATACACTATATGCTGTCTACGCTACTTTGTATTAAATGGTTTTATGTTAGTCCACTGTAAATGTGCTGTCACATGACCTCATTATCTTTGAAATGAAACAGTCCTGTAAATCTGTTTTAACCGTTGGTTCTCTGATCAAGTAATAAGTAGAAAAATGGAAATAATTATTTGCATTTTGCAATGGGAGGTCAATTCTAGTAATACGAGTGCATTATTCTGACAGATATGGACAACACTGTTGGCTTTATTAGTGCGTTTCTAATCTTATAGTGTAAAATTTATTGGAGTATGTTGTCCAAACAAATAAGTGCCTTGTAATCTTTAATTAAAAGTAGAAGAAGAAAAAGGGATATTTACTGGTTCTGCCACTGAATCAACTTTGTTTTTATCTTTCCTGGCCAACCCTGTCCACTTTGCACTATCTAATCAATTCCCAATGGATTCAGTCAAATTCCTTCATTCCAACCATTCTTCTTCTTGAATATTCTTTTTAACTCCTCTGAGCAATACAAATGGGCTGTTTTCACAGAGCAAGACATTGTTGAAAAAGATCTAAAGTAAAACACTTTTAAAAGGAAGCATTTTTCCCCTTTTATTTAGCTTTGCCGTAGGAAGTTACAGTGAGATCAGTATAATAGAAGACACAGATTGAAATATTCCTGCTAATTGAAAACCTGGTGAAGGATACCATGAGGTGGAAAAACATGTCAGAAATACCCGTGAGATTCTGTCCAACGTAAAAGAGATTCACTGTCGAAAAACAAAGGCCCTGGTACAAGTGCACTGGATTGCCATTCATTGTATGTGGAAGCAAGTCAGCAGGGCTACATGGGAATATTTTGATACTCCCTTACCTGAAACCTGTAGGTAACTAAAAAAAAAAGGCTACATTAACCAAAACTAAAGACTTGGAGGAAAAAAATAGGAGGGAAAGAACAAACATAAAGAAGCAGGAAAGTTGGAACGCAAAGAATAATCACTGATGTTCGGCATTCACTTATGATGAACAGAATGTAAAAGAAATGATGCCAGATAGTAACAAATCCAAGAAAAGTTTATTATGAATATGGCACCTGTAAGATGGTAAAAAAACTGTGTTACAGAAAGACAACCATGTATGACATGTCGCTTTAACTGATGAAAACCTACAAAAGTATAAAATAACCCTGTTGTAAAATGAAGTATGTACATTTTTGAATTGCAGCATTATTCATGGTAAATGAACAAAAAATGTGTTTCCAAAAAAATAAGCCAGGCACTCAAAGTTAGCTTCAGTTAGTTGTCTTTTTTTCCTCTGAAAACAAAATCAAAAATGTACCATAGTTTTCTCTTTTTAATATTTTAATTTGTTTGTACTTAGAATTTATAACACTGTTAACACTGATACTAAGAGAATTCCCTTTCTCCCATATTCTTCTACTTGGCACCAAGTTCCTCATAAAAGAATCTGTATAATTGTACAAGAAATAGTTAAAAACACAGACACAGTCTTCACAGGTAATGAAGTGATTTCTCATATTGTAATTTTAAACACTATTTATCTGACAGCAGCTGAGATTAGTTTAAGATTAAATCACCAGCAATCATTTTGACACAACACAGATACATTGAGACAGCTCGCCCGGCTGTTCTGTTAGTAACATATGGGTGTATTTCCTGGTCCACAGTGTCTGTTTTTGGAGCTGCCCCCAAACCCCGTCCCGACCGCTTCTGCTCTACGTACAAAATGCTAAAATCTAGGATCCCGTTAACCTGCAGCGGTGACGCCAAGCTCTCCTGCAACCGTTCCGACAGCGAGTCCCGTTATTGTCATTTTTAAAAACATTAACATCATGACCTGGGTTTGAGTAACAACACGTCTTCACAGAAACCACAGACACAAGTTTCCTGATGTCGGGGGAAGCCTGGTTTAGGTAAAAAGACGAAGGCCCCCCCCTTCCCTTTGCTGGACAGACTAAAAAACACTAAACATTGACAAAGCCGCTGGACCGAACAAAATCAAGTAAACCAAACAATCAACTTAGTAAACATGCATTTCCAAAACATCTATAAAAATAGATTTTATAGTGCGAAATATTTTTTTCATCTCTTTAGAAATCTTTAAAATTGTTTATTGTCCTGAAATACTACCGTCGTCATTTTTTTTTTTTTTTTTTTTCTTTTTTTTATTATTTCCTGTGAGTTGCAGGGTCCTTGAAGTCAACAGGTTTGGTGGAAACCAATGAAATACACCCAATGCACAAGAGAAGCACAAGGGACTCTGGGAATGTTTCACATCTGAGGCTTTTAAGGTTCCAGTCTGCTAAATGCTACTTCAGTTTTTTCTTTTTTTATTCCTCATCACGTTTGAACTGGAAACTGCAATCCCAGAATTCCTCAGTGGCAAAAAAATGGCTCCTTAAACCTTTGAGCTAGTTTAGAGTCTTTTATCTCTGAGAAGAGAGAGAGGTCTGTAGACTACACGACAGCAAAGCAATAGCAGAAACAAAAAAAAGTAATACATACAAAAAGGAAGCAGCAAAAAAGGTGACACTACATTGGAAGGCCACCACACAAAATCCACTAACCTCCACTGGTTCACTAAGACTGCAAGGGGGCTGGAAGGAGAACCAATGTTTCCCCATCCGAGCCCGGACTAGCACAGAGAGGACAAAGGACAAAACAGCTACATTAGCTCAGTATATACTGCATATAGTAACACACACTTAAGTTGCTATGGAGACTGACAGCCAATGACACTTACACATTGTACAAGTTTACGGTTATCACGCTGCGTAATAGATGACTTGATGGACGGCTGCCAAAGGATGAAGTGACAGTTTTCTTCCGTTTTATTACTTTAGTTTTTTTTTTTTAAAACATCAAATCACAGTGTTTTAACACCATACTGTGAGAGTAAAGTTTTTTTTTTTTGGCAACAGTGGATAAAAATCAGGAATGTGGATTTCCAAAACACATTTTTTGATTGAAAATGCATGTCCTTATTACAATCTCCATTTGATATGTGATTCTTAGAGAGAGTTAAGGGGTAAGGGATGAAGGGGAACTGATTTCGGAAAGGACACCAGGCTTTAAGCTAAAGAGGGAGTGTAAACAATTGAGCCAAAAATTATATATATAGAAAAAAATCTCCAAAACAATTAAGAACAGCTTTGACCAAAGCCTGTTGGAGTTTAACATTCATTTTCAAGTTTATGATGCAAAATTAGTCTCAGTTACACTGAGAGATTAAAAAAAAGAAAAAGGGAAAAAAACGTTTCTGTATCCCCGTCCAGACTCAATCTGATTGAGTTAAAACACTCTCCTGGGTTCACGTGTAAGTGACAAACATAACAAAAAAAAAGTTTGACTTTTCTGTGGAAAACCTCTGAAGCCGCCGTTTGTCTGGAGTTCCGGAACAGTACCTACATCAGCCAGCTGAGTGAGGGTAACTCAATGATAGCACCATGGATCTGCAAACAGAAGATGGAACTGGAAAAATCTCACACTGACCTGTTCCATGTCCTGGGATTTTATAGTAACATTCTATTCACAGGTCAATACCCGGCTAAAATTGCTTTTTTAAAATGCATGATTTGCAAGTTAAGTTGAGCTATAAAAAAACGAAGAAAAAGCATTATTTCTAAAATACTATTCCCCCTTTAGAAAGAACCGTAAAACCCTTTGAACTACATCAAATAGGGTAACATCCTTTTGTCAGCATCAATCTCGATTATATCAAGATACCTTTAGAAACATGAACCGTTTCTTTTCGATTTTCTTTTTCTAATACCTTTAAGACATCCTAATGAGGATGTTACATACTCTGGACAAATATCTCACCACAGAGAAAACATACGCTACAGTGCTATGAATTCCCTGTGGCTCAAAAGGAACTCTTTACAATAGAGATGAGTCTGTTTAGTCTGTTTAGAGAAACCGTCATCAAGAACTTGTGTAAGGAGGCGAGAAAGAAGAAAGTCGAAGAGATAGAAAGACACAGGAAGAGAAACCATTCATTTCAGTTACACAAGCTCAATTGCTCAAAATTCAAAGTGCTAGAACATCTCACTTTTCCCCAACTTTGATACACAGTCTTTTGCCTCAGAAGAGTCTTTTTTTTTAACACAGTTGAACACAGTAATATGGTCTCGATGTTTTGTTTCAATCCTCCTTGCGCTCCAGAGTCTGTGTGTTGTGGATGCCATTGCTGTAGACGGGAAACGGAAGCGTGGAGAAAAGTCCCTCGGCTGTGGTAAAGACATTAGCAGCTGGCATCTGCGTGAGTCCAGCTCCGCTGACCGCACCACCAAAGGGGGTGGACATGTTGAGCCGGTGCACGTGATGGTACAGCATCTCCATGGGCGTCTTGGGGTCTATGCCAAAGCCGGGCCCATCCACAAAGTTCACAGCGGTGTGGGCATTAGGCAGGAGGTTGCCCTGCATGGCCAGGCTGACGTCTGCCGGGGCATACCGGATCGTTCCAGTGGTGTAGACTCGCGGGGAAGCTGTGCTCGTGGCAGCAAGCGTGCCTGTGACTCTGTGCACCAATGGAAGTACCACGTTCCCCGCTTGTAACCTCTGCAGCGCTTCCAGGTCACTGGTGTAGAGCAGGGAACCGGAGGAGGTGGGTGTACCCTGCTGCTTGTCCCGTGGCGAGGCCGAGAGAGGTGGGGAGAGCGGGTCAGCAGTGGTGGAACTGGAAGGAGGAACCAAGCTGCCCGGAGTTGCGCTGGACACAGAGGTTGGGGCACTGTTATTATTGCCGCTGCTACTGTTGCCATTGAAGTTGGGCTTTCTGCTGCCGCCTCCACCCTCGGCACCAGGTGGAGTGAGGACAGAGTCTGGGATGGACACCTGCAGGCCGGCAGGCGGGGGAGAAGGAAAGGTGTCGTGAGGTTTTGTCATACTGTACGGGGACTCATTTCTGGAGATCTCTCGGTTGGGTGGGTAGTTCCAGATGCTGCTGTCGTTGTCGAAGTTTATAGGTTCTGACATCTCAGTCTTGATCTTCAGCACAGAGGAACTGGTTGGGGAGGGTGGAAGCAGAAGGGGAGGCTGGTCTCCAAGGGTGGGGTCTAGACTGCCAGGGCTGGGGGTAGCAGCGGCCGAGGGAGACAGACGGAGACGTTGCCGACTACCATCCCATTTCTGCTTTTTTCTCCTCTTCTTTCTCTTCTGGTGTTTACTCATTGCTGGCCCGCTCAGTTCTCCTCCACTGTTGCAGTCCTTTACAATATCTTCCACCTCATCCTCTTCTTCTTCTGAGGAGCAAGAGGAGGGCGAGTCCTGCAGTTCCTCCACTTCACCGTCACCATAGCGCTCCACCTTTATGTGTAAACCACCCAGGCGGCCCTCCTTGTGGTCAGTTTCACAGTCAGAAGGTTCCAGACTATCATCACTGTCCTGACTTTCTGGATTGCTGGAACTGTCTCCTTCCTCTTGTCGTCTCATCTCTTGCTCTGGTGGCCGGCCCGTCTGTTTCTTACTGTCTGGTTCTGGATCTTCACTGTTCTCGGAAGACTGATTACCCTTCCCATCTGACTTGGAGTTTTCGTTGTCTTCTGGGAGAAAGAAAATAATTTAGAGGACAGGTATCCATACACGTCATAGTTAATTAGACAAAGTAAGGTTTCTCACAAAAGCAATGTAGTTCACTAAACGTTAACAGGAGTTTTATGAGAAGGGTATTCATTTAAAGTTTGGAAGTATTCCAGGAAGATACGTACAGGACACAACGAGGACATAAACTATTTTTGGCAACAGCATTAGTCACCAGTGACTTATTTGTGACATTATGTGTAAATGATTTGTTATGTCTTGGTCAACTCAAATTCTTTTCAGAACTAGTGACTTTGGTAGCTCAAGATGAGCTCAAACTATGCATCAGAAACCATTAATACATTAAAATTCTTTCTTTTTAAAGTGCATGAATTTAGAAGTGAGGGGGGAAACAAAACTGTGAGGCATACATCTCACAGGGATTTGGAAATTCTGGCCTTAGGAAAAACATGTCTGCATTGGAAGAGAAACACAGGGAGAGAAAAAGAGATACAAAGACAGAAGGAGAAGGCGGGGTGTAGAGATAGGTAGGGAGTGTGAGAGGAGAAGAGGGCATGGTTTGGTCCAGCTGCAGCTGGCACAGTCTGTAACCTTTGTGATGAAGGCTGGCAAAAGGCTCGGCAGGCAGAGATGCCCAGGGGCCAATATGTTGGCACTTTCCCCAGACTGTCAACCGGCCTTGTTCACTCTCAGCCTCCACCATCTCTGGAATCTCACTTCATCTTCTTTTGGAATGTATAATTAATATCTCCAACTGGCTGTGGAGTTTTAATTGACTATTTACACCAGTTTTAGGGACATATCGAAAGCACCACATTTCCTTGTCCTACATAATTTCCAGTAATTATTGAAATGAAGATATTTTACACAGCAAGAGCCCTCGGATGAGACATTTGCATTTGGTTAAAAAGAAAACTTTCAAGTGTGTTGTGTATAGTGTTATTTTGCAGTACTGCTATTCTGTAAAGAATCTAAGATGTTAGAATGTCATCAGAAATGGTTCCATAAACGGGGATAAGAAACCTGGCGCAAGAAGAATTGGCTTTAAGTGTCCTGCTCAAGGGGCAGCTTGTGGCATGGCTTTGTGGGGATCAAACCAACAACCTTCCACTTATTCTGTTATACTGCAATGTAATTAAATGAGAAGTGATACTGTACCAGAGTTCTCCTTGGAGTCGGATTCAGAATCGGATGTTTCTGAGGACTCTGATGCTTTCTCTGGCAGGTTAGGCAGCTGTGCGATATCCATGGGTGTGTCTTTGTACTCTGGATTACTGCCCATTTGAAAAGAAACCACAAAAAAGACACGTTTAGAAGAAACAAGTCATTCACTTAGCCAGCTGAGAATCATTAACAGCTGTGTGAAACATCCTTCACTCTCTTTTCTAGAATGTTCCAGACATACTGATTGATTCTTGCGGCCCAATCCACAGAGCATTCTAATGGTCTCTAAGCCTGTACACAGACCCAAAAGCAGTAGGAAATTACACTGCAGTTTGAGAGGATCAGAGTGTTTGGCCTTCATCATCTTACAGAAGAAATAACTCTCTCAAATAAGAAAATGCTTTCATCTTGTTACAGTGCTGGACGGAACAAATCAAAATCTAAAGATATGCCATTTTCATCAAAGTAGAAGACTCGTATACCTGAGTACATAGTTGACCCAGATGATGTTTTTTTCGTTGGCGTTCTTGGCATTGATTGCAATAGTGGCACTGGACTGGATCCAGATATAACCTCCATTTTTCTGAATCCAGCGGTAATACTTTGTCACACACTGACCTTTATTCATCACTATGGAATAGAAAGAGGATAGTATAGCAAAAAGGAAAGGAGGTAGAAGAGAAAAACAAAAGACATATACATATATATTACATTTTTTACATACACTCAGGTTTAATTGCAACAACAGCAAATAATCATAATATTTGCATTCTGTGTGACCAGGTAAAGCACAAACCTATCCATTATATCCTATTACCCTTCTGAACACTAAGAATCTTAAAGGCCCAGCAGAGGGCGCTGTGACTGTTTGCTAAAGGCTCTGTAATTGTGTCCTTGTCTAAGGCTACTCATGTGAAGACACCGTGGCAGTTGCCATAATTTTGGCTAAATTAAGCGCTAAATGGCGATCTCAAATAATATGAATTTGCATTAATCATTGTTGTGCAAAGCAGAAACAGTCGGAATCCAAGCACGGTAGTAAATTCAGATTCTGGGTTTAATTACAGCTACAAATAGCCCTTTCCATAAAAAGAGTCCATTGAGAAGGATGATTTATATAAGTATAAGTCTAGTAATTAAAATCATTACAGACTAATAGCATTGTTTAAGAAGCCGTCCCAAAGGCTCCGATAATTGACTTTAGTTCACCGACTGCTTTCTGTACCAATAAATGTAAAACTAAGTTTTAACTCCAGAAAATTGAAACAAAAAGCCAAGAGTTGTTTATCTGACTTGTTCGCTGTGGCCAGTGGGCATACCCTTGACTCACCTTCACTCTCTTCAACAAAGTTTACATGCTACTGAGAGTCTATGGAGAGGTTCAGTACATGTAATGTAAGCAAAAGTGCTGGACGAAAACATACTTCACATCTGAAATGACAGAACTGAAGACAAAAGAAACCACTGCTATGGACTATGGATAAATATTCCACTATACGAAAGTTAACATCTTTTTCTTTTTAAAAGTGGCAGACAAATAAAACGGATATCCTGCACCATTTTCATTGTACACAGCTAAGTTGCAAATACTTTGGCAATACAAAATGTAGAGCTATTTGTTGTGCCAATGAAGCACATTAAATTAATACCGAATCAAAGCATTCTGTATATTAAATCTTGTCATACATACAGAGTGTCTATGAACATACAAGTCCGAGCGGTCCCTTTAAACCATCATTACTGTCTACAAGTTCTAGGACATTCCCCCCCGCCTTTAAACCTAATGAGCTGATCTCATCTGCATTGCATTTGATGTGTTGGCCCCCTCGGCTCCGCCTGGCACCACGTCTGTACAGGTGAGGCTTATTTTTTAACCCCCTTTCAGTTACGCTGCCATTAAATCAATCAGGGGCTGCTTGAGTTATTGATTTAGTGGTAATGAAGCCACCCCTTTTCTCCCCCCCCTTTCTCTCTCTCTCTTTCTTTTTATTTTCCAGTGCAGGAGTCGTTGGCTGATTTCGGAGGCTTTAAAAGGAATACGGCCTCTTTAATCTGCCTGCCTTCTCCTGGAGCCTCGGGCAAGCCTGTAGGACGGTCTCTCACTCTCTCTGTGTCTCTCCCTCTCTACTTCCGTTCTTTCTCATTCTATCTCTCTTGCTCGCGCTCTCTCTCTCTCTGCGCCAGGGCCTCTGTCCTTCAGTTCTGTTAAATCACTTGGATCCCTTCCATAATAGCAGCTACCTTTCAGATACCCTTTACCCAGCGTGGCCTCACTTCCAGCAGGAGGGGTGGAGGGTGTCACTGTCATATAAAAGTAAGTAATTTACACCCGTGAAATTGCTTTATGGAAAAGTCCTTGCAGTCCACTGGGGTATTATTGTAAAGACAAGCCTTTTATGAATGAGAGAGCAGACATGCAGATCTGCAGCAGAGTTTGGCCAGAACAAGTGAATTGGAGGTTTTTAACTTGTATTCTTTGGATCTATTGGTGAAACTTCACCAGCGGAGGAAGTAAACGCTTTGGCCATTTAGAGAAGCAGCGACAAGTGAAATTACACCTGCAATCATTGTTTTCAAAGCATCTTCGCAGTTTCAAAGTGTTTTGAAATCAGCTGGTCAAAGCTGGCTGTTTATGGGCACATGCTAATCCAAACTGCTTAAGATAGTTGTAAAACTAGTTGGCTAAACTGGTGCAGACTGCTAAAGAACTAAGCCAAATGACATGCAAATGAACCACTGCTGACATAAATGCAGCACATCCATGAATCCAGACTAACAGAAACATCTATTTTATATTTACTCTGAATCCATTATGGAAGGAACCTGAAGAAACATTGTCAACGGTACATGCGATGGGTGTTAGAGCAGGTGTATTTTTCTGCAGCTGTGGAGTCTATCTTCAAGCACAATAAGGAGTGAAGGGAGTTTTTCATTAAAGTCAGTTTGAACTACTCTTCAGAGACCGGCTCTTGTAGTCTGCCTTCAGGCACAGAGCTTCAGTCTCCTGGGGTTTCTCCACACTTCTGTGAGCCATCGTTTCCCACCTCTGTCTCCCTCTCGCTCTCTTTCTCAGCTGGTAAAAGCACACACACACACGCAGAGCATTTATGCGGTGAGTATTATACGTAGTCGTGTAACACACTGTCTTTTATTAATTTAAGCCGTGTTGGTCCTGTTCGGAAGCTGACACAGGTGAGGTCAGAGCTGTCACAATGCATTTCTGCCCATATAAAACACCTGCTCTCAAATGCTTCATGAGCACCAACAGTCGACTAATTTTCCCTACGATAAACCAGAGCTATTTGTTTTTTTACAGTTACAAAGCTCAAACGGAAAACAGATGAGAACGCCCGTTTTAGTATGTCCAAAAAAATAACAAGTATAGTGATTTTACTGTAGCCTTATTGTTTTTATTGAAAAGACAGCCACATGAATTAAATTACATTATGATTAATAATAGGGATGCACCGATCCGGATCGGCTGATGTTTGCGCGTTTAATCAGCGGTAAATGCCATCAGGTGCGTGATTTCACCGTATATACTACACACAGCTGTTGTTTACTGACGAGCTGCGCAAAACCATGGCTCAATGTGAAATCACGCACCTGATGCCATTTACCACTGATTACAGGACCGGCTTTACTGACAAAACGCGCAAACACATCGCCGATCCGGATCGGTGCATCCCTAATTAATAGGCAGTTCTTTTACCTATAAGCATTTTTAAACCATGTACTTTAAAAGCCAGTAACTGCTCATTTTATAAAGGACCATAAACAACCATAAGCAACCCCAGGTCAAGGTGCAGATCCACTTTAAACGCTTTTATCGGTCCCTTGAACACTTGAGCAGTGGCCTATGAACTCTGCAGTATGCATCTGTAATATATCTTACATCGCAACTTATAAAGGACACTACATAGACTCAAGCCAAAGTCTTCTCCACGCACACGTCACTGCATCTGCAGCAGAGAGATTTGACCTGACTGACATCATCCCTCTTATCCCAGGCTCTAACCAATCTGATGGCCCTGTGTGATCTGATATCAGTGTCTGATTAGCAATCAGCAGGAGATCGGTGTGACTGCTCCTAAGTCACGCACGTCATGTTCATGCAGACACCTGAAGATCTGGCTTTGATAGAAGCCAAGACGACACTCGCGTCATTATAATGCATATTGCTGTGCTACGATTTCTTAATAACTAACTAAAAGTATCAAGCAGAAGTGTGCCAGAAGCAATAAATGAACACTTTCTTAAAGTCCGCTGTCTCATTTGAGGAAATTATTGAATCATTTATTTAAAGTTTTATAAGTTCTAGGTGTATCTAAGTTGGTGAGCTAATGCAGTTCTTAACAATCCATGCACTAGATAAAACAGATCTTATATTTAAAAATGGTTATTTCGGTGCATTGACACTGAGGCCAATAACGTGCATTCCAAAAAGACGTTAATAACTATCGGAATGTTTTCCCTAAAAAATAAAAATCTGCTGAAAAAATCTATCGTGCTCATCGTATTTTGCATAAACTGTTTGACTTTTACCAGGTATAAGAAAATAGTTTCATGCATTTACATAACCTTAATTGTTGGCAGGTTATTCAGCATAATCAGTGTATGATTGTGCATGTACACTGCCTCATGAATAGATTCATTGTCATTAGCTACTTTTTGTTAGTATCCTGCATTTTAGTTAAACCGTTTTTTTAAAAAGCATCGCTTAACTTCACTTTAAGTTCTTTGAATTATGATTACAGCAACATTTTCAAACACTGTTTCAACCAGCTTACCACATTTTATCATACAGAGAAATAAACGTGCAATGTAAAATGCAGGAACAGAACCCCTTTATCCACTCTCTACTGTAGCGACACAGCCAACCATTTGCAGCGCGGCTAGATTTATGTTGATTGCCACCACGTTAATGTGTAATAGATGGTTAGAAAGCCAGGGGTAGCTGGGGATGTGCAGTCCTTTCTTTGTGTCTATCTCTCTCTCTCTCTCCTTTCACACCGTCTCTTTCTCTCTCTCCGCTATCAATGCAATCCAGGGCTTCGGTCCTCTCTCCTCTGCCTCCGCTGGGTTTCAAATCAAGGTCTAATGGACCCAATCTGGTGGCTTTTTAAGGCAAAGGGACAGTGCAATACAGTGGTAATTGCGCTCTAATTCAGTTGAACTCCCAATATCTAATCAGACAGCTCCAAATTCCCTCGCCAGCCCCAAGGACACCCGCCCTCCTCTGCAAACACCTAATAAAACGAGGGATTTATCCCCCTCCTCCTCCTCTTCCCGTGCCTCAACCCTCACTACTTAAATAATGGCAACCTGCCTGCTGTAGAGCAGCGCACACATTTACTGTATGAAACGCTACGCCGCTCTCAATGACGTTTTGAATTTCTGCCACCATGGTGGAGGGGAGCGGGAAAGGTGTGCTGCCAAAACACACTTAACAGATGATTTAGGATATTCAAAAAGCATGAACGTTCCTCCAGACGGTCAGTGGCCCTCCTGCCGAGCGCGATGAAAGCAGAGCGTGCGAAAGGGTGAGGATCCTTCAAAGGGCTCTGTAGAGGCGGATCGGCCCAGATGAATACTACATGACATCAAAATGCGCTAGAGATGTGGCGCCTGTACATTGAGAAGAGCAACTTAACCTGAAAAGAGGAGTGAAATGTGTAAGACTGTCAAACAACCCAGAGATTCTGTGCTCCGTGAGCGATACGGGGCTTGTTTGGAAGCGTGCGCTTGCCTAACCTTCTGGCAGAGGGAAGCGGTTCTTCATGGACCGTTATGAGAAGAAGCGCTAGCATGGATAATCTTGCCTGTCACACTGCTGTCCCATTACGCTGAAGTGCTGCAGTGAACACATTACACCAGCTTTGGCACGTAACACAGTGTGCTCTCAGGATGTCATTGACCAATGATCAATGAGTCCTGCTAAAGCATGTAAGGACACTGAATCTTGCTCTTTAACAACCATCCTCTAGTTTTTGGCACTGTTGGGTGGCTGCACAGATTGATTGGATGGATTTGGGAGCAGATACTCACGGTCTAAATGGCTTTGCCGAATGCCTTCCACGTCCTCTGCATGAATGAAGTGATAACATCTCTTCCCTACGATGTCGACAGGTGTCAGGTCCATATAGTCGTTGATTCTAGAAAAGGATGATATCAGCATACAATCAAAATTGACAACATTTTCCTCTCTTTTTTTAAACAATTTTTGTAGTTGAATGTTTACTTAACGACATCGATTTTGTGCATTGACAAGGAAGAAGGGAGGCGATTGGCGTTTCATGGTGACTTTGATGGAATTGTACTATTACAATTAGATCAAGTAACACATTGAATAACATGTTAAAGTTTGAAGACTGAGATAGTTTGTGTAAAACAGTCCAATTAACTCAATTGTATAGTTTAATAGCCATATCAATAAGGGGGTCATTAATAAGAAACTAATCGGATCTTACTGTGGGTTATCTCTTTCCAGTCAATGATGGATTAAAATAGGACAAAGACCTGATTGGTTTCTAGTCAACCTCTGATAAGAAGATTCTGATTTCCCAGCCCTTCTGTAAGCTAAATATATATTGCACCAGATATTATTCATTAAAAAGGCTTCCATTTGTGATGGCAAGCTGTCAGCCTGTTTTCATTATAGACATACTATTTTCTGACCTACTGTAGCTCTACCAACTGCTTGCTGAATCTAAAAGCAGTTCTCACAGACGTATTGGAAATTTGATAAAAACAAGTGGTTAAAGCCATATGAGATGCCTTTAAGTTGAGCAAATACTATTAGCGGTGCATTTCGAGACATTATTCGACTCTAACCTCTGCGCAGTCCTTCTCTACACGGATCAGAGAACATGGTCAGTATGAAAAGAAAAACGCCAACCGATCTCTATCCACCTTCATTTTAAAACGGGCTTTTGCTGTGATGATGATAACTCTGCTATAGACTTGGCCCGATTCCATTCTCTCATAAATATGTTAAGTGCAGGGGAGTGGTAAAAATTTTAGCAGACACTGGGATGACTTCAATCCCAGAGATATAAATAAAACTAATAAAACTAATATGATATTTCCTTTTAAGCCAGGCCAAATTAAGATGTTCTCATTTTATGGGGCAGCAGTGGAACCACAGATGTTTTGTAAGTACAAAAGAGGGTTTTTTTTCTTGGCCGGCTTTTCAAACGAGCGATAGATGTTGAAACAAGGTCATTCTGGGATTGCGTTTAAGCAGAACTCATCACTATCAGCTCCATAATGAACTGCACATGAACATTACTGTGTGGCTGATTATCCACTCTCGCAAAACACATTTTCACCCGCTGATCCTTCAGTTCTACAATAATGTCACATTTTAACTCTAAGCAGGGCGAAATTGAAATTCTTTTTCACCGTTTATCGTTCTTTTGGGGAGATAAAAAATCTCTTAAATCAAACTGCACACAATACTAGGCTTATACTAACTAGTGCATATCAGCTTTGCAAAATAAGATTGTTGCCCTCTTAAAGATTGACATAAACCATATTTATATAATAATGTAGAATATAAAGAGTGTTACCTGTTTTCACAGTAGATAATGTTGAGATCCATGTTGACCCGTGTAACAAACATCTGGCAGTCGATCCGAACCTCATTGATGGTTGGTGGAGGAAGTGCGTGTGCCACCACAACCATGCCCATGATTTGATTGGGTACCGAACGACTGTGTGTTAATGCCATTCTTATCCGCAGCCTGCCAGTAATGTGAATAACCTTGAAGAGGACACAAAGCGTAAAATGAAAAACAGATCAGATGCAATTGTCTTCTGAATTGCACTCGTATCCTTTAGGAAAGTATCCAACCACAGTATGAATATAACCAGATGAAGTGGTCTAAGACGTCAGCTGAGTGCCTTGATAACTCAATATGCACTTTGCATACTAGTGTACACTTGACCAAGATTCTCGGGTTCTTGTACCCATTATGTACATGTTCATGAAATATTAAAAACACAGAAAGCACCATTTTCCTCTGAAATAATCGAGAGATAACAAAGGCAGAGGAACTTATTACTTTTTCGCTGGCTTTAAAGTTTGTAATGCTTTAAAGTCTTTTGTAGCCCGTTTTGCCCAGAGGATGCATTGACTAGATCGGCAACGATGTTCTTTTTTGGATCTATCCATTTTAATCACCCAGGGAAACCTGGAGGGGATTGTTTTTGTAGTGTTTTAAACTTCTGACACTATCCTTCACTGGTTCACCTCAGAGATCGGTGAGATGCTATTAGCATCATTCATATAGACAGTCTCGGCCCCGGAGTCACCGAGTGCTCAGGCCGCTGGGGCTCTTTGATGCTTTGTACATTTCCGCTGAGGGACAAGCAAATCCAAACCCCAGGAACGATGGACTGCCAGAGTCACTAAAAAAGAGTGACTCTCCTGCTGTACAGTTGAGAGTTTGATCGAACTTTCACAGAATTCAAAAGCCATCTAAAAGCAAGGACCAATTAAAGACGACTGGAAAGTTCAATGATGTCACATTCTGTCAGGAAATCCTCGTTTTTTAAGCAGAGCTTACTTTGGGTGTTTTAACAAATATATTTTGCCAGAATGACAAAAAGGCAGTTTTTTTCTTCTGTAATTAGCATGATTGATATTTTCTTTCCCTATAGAATTTAGTAGAGTAGCTGATATAAATATACCATTTTCTTGAACCACAAAACCATTCTTGAGTCGCACAAGTATTTTTGTAGCAATAGCCAGCAATACTTTGTATAGGTAAAAATGATGAATTATTCTTTCATGCCAAAAATCATTAGCCTATTAAAGATCATGTTCCACGTAGATATTTTGTAAATTTCCTACAGTAATTATATTAAAGTAATTTTTGCTTTGTAATATACATTGCTGGGACTTAATTTGGACAACTTGAAAGTATTTTAATTTGTTTTGCATCCTCAGTTTCCAGATTTTCAAGTAGTTGCGTCTCAGCCAAATATTGTCCTATTTTAACAAACCACACATCAATGAAAATCTTATTTATTCAGCTTTCAGATGATTTTAAGCTACTTAAATTGTCTGAATGAATGAATTTTCAAAGCACAAATACTTCATATAGTCTTTCAATTAACATCAGGCCATTAAAACACCTTTCTGAATAGGTTTTCTTGGAGATATGAGACAGAGAGGTGGCAAAATGTATATTTCTGGTCTTCGATCAGTGTGTGACATCACGGCATGAGTGTGCATCAGACAGACACACTGGCAGTTGAGAATGCATGTAGCTGTTGCCAAAGCTTCAGTAAGACATCACAGCATGCCGCGATCAGAAGGTGATGTCCAATTACGGCCGATATCAAATCCACACACGAATCTCACAAACAGATCGGCACACCAGAGAGCAGCAACACACATCTATCTCTACATGCGTACAACACCGGGTCTTTCAATAAATAAACACTGAGCCGCATTAAAAGCATACAAAATGGAAATAGTTCTACTGAAGCCCAAAGCAAGGGGCATCAAAAAGTTAGTTGGAAAATGCAACTTTTGAAGTAATTGCCACAAAGAGAGACTCGCTGGTGAATTGCTGCAGGAGTGCTCTTGGCAAGAACATCATAAGCTCTGGCAAAACATTAAATATGCTCAGGCTGCTAAATGCAAACTGACATGGCAAGGGTTCACCGCGGCCGCAGCGAAAGGCAGCCGCATAGCATATCTCAATTTAATACAAGCCAACATAACAAAGGGATCAATTTTTATAATTCATGGTTCAGCACACAATGCTCTCTCTCTCTCTCTCTCTCTCTCTCTCTCTCTCTCTCTCTCTCCGCCCTGCCCGTCACCGCGTCGGTGAATATAGAATAGGTATACATAAGAAATAAGATTCATCTGTTCCTAGGGATTCTCTGGAGTGCTTTTGAAATGCGATACGGCACAAGTAATGATAGAGAGCTTTTACATGAGTGCATTAACTGAGCCGGGGGCCGAGACGCCTTGGCAAAAAAAGAAAAGACTGGTTTAAGCAGGAGAAGAATTCACTTTGATTTGACCTCCAGAGTGAAGAGGAGATATAAACAGCCATGATGCGTGCCACGCTTTGCTTCCCGCCGCCTCGCACCTATCATCTAATGCTGGCGCGTCGTATGCAAAATTCATACTTTTGTATTACGTAACAACACAAATATTGAGTTAATTTGGAGTAAATGCAATAAGAAGTGTCCTTGTCTGGCCGGTAATGTATGCGAATGTGCATGCGTGAATATTTATGCTATGGGTTAGTGCGCTCCCCGACTTCATGCTTATTTGCATCAAATCTGCGTCCAGATGGATGCAGCAGGGGGTTTGGATCGTTCACTCAGAGACGCATCCAAACAATCATCCACTTCTCTTGTTTACAATCCGATTGATACTAAATGTACAGAATTCGGTGATCTGCTGTATCAGTGCTATAGTCTATGATTGAGCGAACGGAAAAAGCGCATAGCACGTCAGTATAAATTGTGCAAGAATGCATTACTGTTCGAAGTAATGTTTTTGGAATATCAAGTCACTAATGCTCACCAAAGTAGCATTCAATACAGTAAAAATACTAATTTTCTGAAATGTTATTACAATTTAAAAACTGTTTGTATTTATTGAGTATGTTTTAAAATGTAATTTATTCCTGTGATGCAAAACTGAATTTTCAGCATCATTACTTTAGTGTCAAATGATCCTCCGGAAATCTGACTTGTTGCTTGAGAATAATTTCATTATCAATGTTTCAATTTTCCAGAATTTTTTGATGAATAGAAAGTCCAGAAGAAATGCATTTATTTGAAATAGATTTTTCTGTAAAATTATGTATTTATTATTACTTTTATTTAATTGAATGTATCACTTTTAAAAAAATATGGAAGTCCATTTCTGCCACTGAATAAAATTAAAAAAAGGTTATTGGGACTTTTTATTTTTCAAACTCGCAATCGCAAGTTATAAAGTCAGAATTGCAAAATATAGACTCTCAATTCTAACTTGAAATTGCGAGTTTATGTCTCAATTCTGAGAACAAAAAAAGTAGCAATAACCTTTTGTACAAAGTTTTATTCAGTGGCTGAAACGGGCTTCCATAAAAAAAGTCAAATTTTAGTAAAATCAATTTCGTTTCAAAAATGTAAAGTGAAACGATCAAAAAGATCTTTAAATAAGTTTCTGCATTGAGACAAAGGCAGCTCACGCTTGTGTTAATCAGTTAAGTGTGCTTTGATTGTGATTGTCTTAAAACACCAAATATCAGCTCGGCTGAGACACAATTAACTATGATAGAAGACTGAAGTGAGTTTTAATTACTTTTAGAACATGCCAACGTCTTACCTTGTATCCAGAGGACTTGATGTGGACGCCTCTCTTGGTGAGCGTGGACTTCATCCGGATGAAGAAGGAACGTTCTAGAGTGTTATCCGGCGACAGAAGACTAGGGCTGTTCGACTCCACTGCAGAAACAAACAAACATCTTATTACAACAAAAAAAACAATACAAAACTCACAGAGACAGCAAGATATCAGACTGCTTTAGTAAGTACGGTGTGTAATATCTCCTCATTGAGTTTCTATCATCTCCTGGTAGACAGTTAATGAAACAGCACAACCTGATAAGGGGGAAGGCGCTAATCAAACTTTGACAATGTTTTAATTGTATTTACTAATAGCATGAAGCGGAGCCTCTGCAAACATGATAATTGCTTTAAACTCGACATGGCAAATGAATAAACCTCACCAGGCTGCTGTTAGATGTATTTGCCTGTGTAGGAAATGGGAAAATTAAGCAGGATGTAATTTAACAAACTTACCACCTACTTTTGCTACAGAAAAATGTAAATATAATTACAATATATAATTTTTGATGACAGTGAACAAAAGAATGTATTTCGTGTAATATAATTGGTCTCTTACCAGATGGGAATGGAAAAAAGAAGAGATTTCAAGCCTTGATCTTAACACAAGGACACCTGACGAACAAAGAAGGTTCTGCTAATTTGCTGTAACACGCTTGATTAGAGCCAAATTAACTGCACATTTTAACTAGTCTTGACATTCAACATGTTATAAACAGCCTTCAGAGGAGGTTTAGTGTAAGAACAGGACAGTATGAGAGCCAAAGCTGCTAACAAACCGTTCGTCAATCTAAATGGTGACACTTTGCATCTTTATTATGGATCAAATTGTTGGCTGTGATGGAATTTAGTCATGTTTTGTGATAAAATCATAATTGTCTTAACATTTTTAAATACTGCCATGCATATATTTATTTTCCTACAATCAGTGGTACATCAGTAAAATCTGTATAATACAGTGACAAAAATAAATGAGTGAACATTATATAACAATCATTTTAATAAAATCAACCCCTGGGACATTAAAGTATAGTTGAATGGTTGTGGGTTTGGACTGCTGTATTTCCCCGTTTCTCTCTCTCTCTCTTGTCCTTTTTTTCCTCCTCCCTCTTTCTTTCTGAGAACATGAATTAAATGTCATTTAAAATCTAACTAGTCCTTTATCACTCTGGGGAAAAGGCAGAGCCATGTTATATTTAGTCATTTCATTTCTTCTGATTAAATATGAATTACTATGAAATTTTTCTCATCATCTAACACACAAGAATATGCCAACAGCTTTTTAATACACTATATAAGCACAAACTTCAGCTCTAAGAGTTTAATTCGCCACTCTAATCCAATCACATCAACCTTATTTCTCTTATCAGAGATTCCCATTTTGAATTAAATGAGCTCATTAGTTTTAATCAAAGGCAGAGAGATCAAAACTTGCACTTAAATGCTTTAGATCAGAGCTGTCAGTCAAGCGTAGAGTTCTATTTGACTAAAACACAAGATCAGAGGCCTTTGCAACTCGCCGTTTTCATTAAGAACGAGACTGGCTTAAAGATACGCTGTCCTTTTTTGACACGTGCGGTGCTCGGACAGAGAGAGGTCATTTACCACGTGCCCTCTGTGACCTCGCTTTGCTGTTAATGACGAGAATATGAATTATACACTCACGCTCCTGCCTGAACAATACACTGAATTTCAGGATTTCCCTCGTGCTACTGAACGATAATCACTATCACTACAAGTACGAGTCCAGAATACAGTCAAACATGTATATGTTACAGCAGTATCCATATAAACTAACTCTACTCGCACTCCTGTAAAAAAATATGGTAGTTAAATATATTATAAGGGAGAAACAGGAGAAAAATATCTATTGAATGTGGTTTTATATAAGAAAAAGGAGAATATGATCCAAAAATGTAAATCTACAAGTTTTAAAAATACTATTTCTGTAAAACATTATTCTCAGTTTCTGAAATACTGTCTAGCAATATATATATGTCATCATATAACACATAAAAATATAACACAGAAATATAAGCACTTCTGATCTACTCCAAACACATCAACATTATTTCTCTTAACAGAGACTCCCATTTAGAATAAAAAGACAAATGTATTGTATGTATTGTAATATCTCTTAGAGCAAACAATAAAACACTCCAACAATGTAAATGTACATATCAAATACAAATTTTGACAATACTGTTTGGGTAAAACTTAATTTCAGGAGTAATGTAAACACAAAAAGTATATTTTAATATACTATATAAGTACAAACTCAGAGTATAATTCGCTTCTCTAATCCAATCACATCAACCTTACTTCTCTTAATAGAGATTCCTATTCTGAATGGTAGGAAAATGTTTTTATTTTATTTGCAATATCTAAATTAGAAAGCACACATAAATGTATAGAGCAAATATTGTCATCATTCTCCTAGTGTCTGATACATCGTCTAGCAGTGTCAAATAGTGTCTCTGTGCTGCATTAACAAGCCTGTGTGAATGCAGCGTGTGCAAAGAAGTGCTGTTTTTATTCAGATCAAAAGCCCTGTTGTTTTGCACATATGAGCTTCCAGCACTTCCATGTTTGCAGTCCAGCAGGAAGCCCTGCGGCTGTAGAAATGCGAGCAGATCTGCTAAATCATCAATATCAGCCAATCCATGAGATTAAGGGAATCTGCTGCGCGTGTCGAGAGAGTCTTATATGTTCGACTTAAACCAACATCCCCACAATGCACCTGTGTTCCAGCAGCACACCACTCCACGCGCTTCATCTTTTGTTTTTGTGTTGTGTATATGAACTCCCTTGCAATCCAAGTGAGACAAGAACACAGAAAAGCATCCAAATCTAGAAAATTCCTCCGACATCTTCCTCGTGGAAGAGAGTACTTTTGTGGAGTTTAAAAATAAAACCATCTATGACGCTTTAAAACCGTCTCCTCGCATAAAACTGACAATTTCAGACATGACTTTTTAAAAGGAAAATATTATTTATGTGGAACGGAGGTGAATTTATGATCTGGAAGGCCTTGGGATTAATTTTCTTGATGAAACCTTTGAGAATGAATGTGTCTGGGAGTAAATGATGAGATTTTAAAAGTATTACACTCCTCGCCGAGAGTGTTGACCATCAATAACCACCTGGCAGGTCTGGAGGTCCTCATTGGCCCGGGACTGCCTCACGGTACACAGTTTACACGTACACGACACGCTCAGCGTATGACTTACAGGCCTGTAAGAAAGCTTGACTACTCTGGCTAATATTCCTCAATTTACATTTATATAAATATTAGTATCAATTCAGGACGTCAGCCGTTTACTGTACAAATAACTCAGGATTAAGCATGCGGGCTGCTTGTCTCTCAGGCCTTACCACCAATTCAAGACTGGCCTGAGGAACAGCATTGTCCTGGTTCGAGTCTGACAGATGAAGGCTTTGCTCTGTATGTTATATGTGTATAATTCAAACAGCTTGCTCCATCTTGCGACGCGGCTGGTGGTTTTTAATGCCACCCCTAAGGGTCCTTTCTGAATTACGGAAAGTCATTTGTATAACCTTTTAACAGTTTATTAATTATGAAGCAAGTAAATATTAATATAGGATAAAATGTGATTAAATTGTTGAATTAATTAGCATATAATGTAATTCATTTAAGGCATAGTTGACACAAAAAATTGTATCATGTCGTCACCTTTGGAACAAGAATGTTGCTAACCAAACTGCTGACGGTAGCCATTGACTTCCATAATATTTCATTCCATACTACGGAAGTCAATGGCTACCACCAACATTTAAAGGAATTGTTCAGGAAAAAATGAAAATGCTAAGATTATTTACTCTCTCCTAGGCTGTCCAAGATGTGTAGGTCTTTCTTTCTTCATCTGTACAGAAATTAAGGCTGAACAATAAACTTAAAGATTTTTTAAACACAAAAACAACCTTTTAAAAATTGGACCTATGTCACACATGACCTTTCTAATATGCATATTTCACAAACTGAGCTGGACCAGGGTGGTCATTAGTAGTTAAAAAGGATATAAGTTTCAGAAAATGACTTGTGGTGGTAAAAAAGAACCTTATTTGTTGGCTGGATTACATGTGGATTACTTTTAAGCTGCTTAAATATGGATTTTGGTGAGCAGCATTCACTTGGACTGGATAGAGGAAAATCCTGGAATGTTTTCCTCCAGTACCTTCACTTCTCTTGGGCTGAAGAATGAAAAACCTATACATCTTAGACTGAGCGTGAGAAAATAATCAGGAAATTATCATTTTTGCGTGAACTATTCCAAGTCCTAATGATAATCTAGCAGTCGTTTAACTGCAGAGTGATTTTTCAAATCGGTTGAGAAGTAAATAATTTCAGGTTTCTGTGATGCGTTCCTTCGAGACAGCGCTCACAATGCATTATACACAAGCCGCTGTTACAGACACTTAAATCTGTGATCAATATTTAATCCCGCAATAATGAAAAAGGATTCTCCGGCAAGAAAAGCTCGGACGCAGGTCTAAGATGTCACCACGCTGAACCGTGAAACAAATGACACTAACGCTAAAGTAAACGAAAAAAAAGAGAGCAAATCTCTGCAGAAAACACTGAAATATGTTTGGGGGAAAACAGCCTAAAGAATCCAGACCAGGCTGCATTTAAAAATCTAATCTTGAGGAAAAATCACGCTAAAAAATAAATAAATGAAGAAAGAAAACAATTATACGCACACAAAGAAACCACAACAATGAAACGGAGGCCATATGTGCTCTACAACAGGATAAGGAAATGCATAAGGAAGCATACGGACGCAGAACTGCCCTTGTGATAAATGGGGTGCAGTAAAACTTTACATTGTACTATTTGTCTTTTGAATAATCCATGCCAGAGACGGTCCCAGACTTCAGTGAATAAGAGCTTTCTTCTCTGTTTCGTCTGCAAATAAACTTCAAACACACTGTGGGTTGCTACAGTAAGTCAGGTGTGAAGGTTTGTCAGCACTCGCATTGCCTTGTCTGTTTTCTGATTGCTTTATGAGGAATCAGATGCATGTTGGGACGCTACAGCTGTATATCGCCACTGCAATTTCTCTTTAGAGGCAGATTAAAAACCAGAGGCTCCAGACGTGGATCACCGGATCATGAAAAGCACCTGTGACAACAATAAAAACAGCCGCTTCTCAAGCTGTGCTAAGCAGTTCTGTTTGTGATGTTCTACATGGCTTGATATGGACGGCTGAAGATTAAAACTAGATTTCTGAGTGGTGCTTGTTTGAAGGCTCAGGTGGTAAAAAGAGCTCATCCCTCAGTCTCTGTGATATTCTGATCTCCTGATGCGGCTCGAATCCCTCCTTCAGTGCAAATCTATGAGATTTGTTTTGCCTGTTTTGTTGGATGAACATTTTACGTTATGTTTCAACAAGTCCACAGCATAAACAGTGATCTAAAAATACGTTTTTAGATCACAGGATTATTATTGTACCCTAAAACAAAATTGAAAACTAATTGAAGACTCATTTAAACACGCTTTTTGATTTGAAAAACCAAAACAATTGAAGGTATTCCTCACGTCGGTTGTTTACTAATCTTAAAATCAAACATCTTGCTTATATTTCAACAATTAATATTCATAAAACTCAATTCATTCTTAAAACTGTGATCCGAAACTAAAAATTAAACAAGAAACGTGTCTGTGAAATAACCTAACATAATACTTTAACAAATAAACAAATCTCAATAAATATGTTTTTAAATATTTCTTTTTCAAACACAGCTGCATTATAATAACCTTGAAATAAAATGAGCTGAAATTATATTAATGCATTTCAGAGACCCTCTATATTTGATCTGATTCCCTGAAAGAGAAAAACAAGTAACAAGCTGTAGAGGGGAGAACAGGTGAAGACCAGCGCGTCTAGACTCCTGGAAGACGAGAGGAAAGGTCATGGAGTGAAAGATCGTCTCAACAATGAACAGTCCATTCCAGCAGGCACATATGGAAGGAGTTTGGGAGAAGATCGCTGAGGTCACGGGAACATCGCAAAAAAAATAAAAAATAATTCATGGAGGAAATCACCAGAATACAGATGAACGGACTGGTCACGGAGCAACATCAAGTAAACGAACAAACAGATTGAGGAGATGTGGCAGAACTGCCAATAGAATGACACAAGGAGAAGTGGTCTGTTTAAACAGAAGGAAATGAAGCTCCTGCCAGATGTCCCTGCACCCATTAGCAGCTAAAGGTGCAGGTGTCAGCGGCCTATGGCTCCGTGAAGCCCATCAGCCTGACCCCGGCGCTCTACACACTAAGAAAGCAAGTACACAGGTGTCCAGAGAGAGCAGACAGTCTGACAGCTACACGTCACCTGACCGACTCTGACCAAACAGATAAGGTGCTAAGTTTGCTAAGATACTCAAAGAGAAGCTGAATGCAGGAAGTCTTCAAGAGTTTTTCAACCTTTTATGAAGAAAAACCTACATCCACAGGTCTAGGCTTTTGTTTGTGGTTGCTAGGCTGCTACTATGGTGTTATGATAGCTTTAAGAATTTAAAGTTGCTATGTTTTGTTATGGTGTTCTGAGTGTGTGTAGCACAGTGCTGTGGTGTTCTGAGTTAGTATGTTGCTTTGGCGTTGATATGGTGCTCCGAGTGTTTGTAGCACATTGCTATGGTATTCCACTTCTTTTAGTACGTTGCCATGGTGTTGCTATGGTGTTTTAAGCTGTGTTCTGAGTTAGTATGTTATGGTGTTATGTGTTTCTACATTTTTGTAGCATATTGCTATGATGTTCTGAGTGTTTTAGTATGTTGTTAAGGTGTTCTGAGTGTTTTAAGCACATTGCTGTATTGTTCTGAGTTACTATGTTGTTATGGTGTTACGTATTTCTACATTTTTGTAGCATATTTCTATGGTATTCCACTTCTTTTAGTATGTAGCCATGGTGTTGCCATGGTGTTCGTAGCACATTTCTATGGTATTCCACTTCTTTTAGTATGTTGCCATGGTGTTGCCATGGTATTCTGAGTGTTTGTAGCACATTGCTATGGTATTCCTCTTCTTTTAGTACGTTGCCATGGTATTGCTATGGTGTTCTGAGTGTTTGTAGCACATTTCTATGGTATTCCACTTCTTTTAGTATGTTGCCATGGTATTTCCATGGTGTTCTGAGTGTTTGTAGCACATTGTTATGGTATTCCACTTCTTTTAGTATGTTACCATGGTATTTCCATGGTGTTCTGAGTGTTTGTAGCACATTTCTATGGTATTCCACTTCTATTAGTATGTAGCCATGGTGTTGCCATGGTGTTCTGAGTGTTTGTAGCACATTTCTATGGTATTCCACTTCTATTAGTATGTAGCCATGGTATTTCCATGGTGTTCTGAGTGTTTGTAGCACATTTCTATGGTATTCCACTTCTATTAGTATGTAGCCATGGTGTTGCCATGGTGTTCTGAGTGTTTGTAGCACATTGCTATGGTATTCCACTTCTTTTAGTACGTTGCCATGGTATTGCTATGGTGTTCTGAGTGTTTGTAGCACATTTCTATGGTATTCCACTTCTTTTAGTATGTTGCCATGGTATTTCCATGGTGTTCTGAGTGTTTGTAGCACATTGCTATGGTATTCCTCTTCTTTTAGTACATTGCCATGGTGTTTCTATGGTGTTTAAAGTGTTTTAAGCACATTGCTGTGGTGTTCTGATTCTTTAAGTATGCTGCCATGGTATTGCTATGGTGTTCTGAGTGTTTGTAGCACATTGCTGTGGTGTTCCTCTTCTTTTAGTACGTTGCCATGGTGTTGCTATGGTGTTTAAAGTGTTTTAAGCACATGGCTGTGGTGTTCTGAGTTAGTATGTTGTTATGGTGTTATGTGTTTCTACATTTTTGTAGCATATTGCTATGATGTTCAGAGTGTGTTAATGTGTTGTTATGGTGTTGATGGGGTGTTCTGAGTGTTTTAGCGCACCGCTCTGCAGTGGTTTCTTCAAGTCCATTCTGAAGTACTTAGCGTTAGTGGTTTGTTTAAATTCAAATTATATGGTTTATTAAAATTCACAAAACAATGTTTGTAAGAACATACTGATTAAAATGACATGTTTACTTTGAAGCATAGGCTACACATAAACCTTTACTACCACTGAGCAGGACATGAAATAAGTCAGAAATTGCTTTCTGCTATGTGTATTTATGTGATGTGCTTCAATGCAATAAAAGATTATTTTTCAATTATAAATCTGGAGCTATGGCTGAAACAAACCGTTTTCTGTGACACTGCAGAAGACAGTTCAAACCGAAGCTATAAAAGGTTTGTTGTTTGCAGACGCTGAAGGACCACTGCCTCAAATTTCAAGTTTTATCGATTCGACACAGTTGTGCTCTCCTCTGAAGTCATCCGAGAGTCGTATTCTTCAACCCTCTTTTTTCCCTGCTATACATCAATAACAGATTTACTCACAAATAGCGTTAAAAATTTATGTATGTAGCTTGAAAGACTGAAAATATAAGCTATTTGTTTGTTTAAAAACACATCAGAGAAGAAATGCTAATACATACACACAAACAAACGTTTCGGGTGGTGACCCGTTTGGTCTGTAAACATCTTTCGGGAGTTGTATCCTCAGCAGATATACCTCTATAGCCACCGTGGCGTAGATATGTTTGTAATGTCCTTGTTTCCATAGCAACCCCATTCTGACATTCACTATAATATGTAGCTGACATCCATTCACACAATGCAACAATATATCTCTGCTAAAGAGGCAAAGGAGCAGCACAACCTGAACCTTTAAAACCTACACCATATGAATGTATGAAATGCATAAAATAGAGTTATATGACGATCCTCGTCCAAAACATCATATATTTCCCTTTTTTCCTAACAGTATATATATCAAAATATAGTTTTTTTAATGCTACTGAATTTTTATTTATAATGAATGTTGATTTATTTGATATAATAATATTTTCACATTCTTCGCAAATGAAAATATTTGATCTATTATAATATTTATCTATTTATTTAATCTTTATAGTACTAGATTAACTTGATTCTATGTTAACTGGACCATGATGCTAAACAGATTTCATATATAACAATTTGAGTTAATGCAACTCAAAACAGTTAAACATTATAACATTATAATATATTGTATATTTGTAATGGTAGAGCAGAATCCTTACTGATTTCTACACCACCCAATCCTGCGACACTGTGTCAAAATAAAGAATCAGCTTAAACAAGATGCTAAAATATGCAGTACAAGACTAAGCTAATGCCAAACGCAACAGAACAACTTTTCTGCAAAAAGCAGTAAATATCTCGTCAGGACAGGCCCTGTTTGTCAAGCACGCCGAGGTTTAATTGCAGACTTGATGAAGTTGTGCATTTATCACTCAATGACGACATGACACCGCAGTGATAACCATAAACACAGGATATCAATTAGCGGCTGTTAACACTGTTTTAATTATTCCTTCATCTGAAAAAGTCAGGCAATAATCAAATTTGGGCTCGTAAATGAATTTCAAAGTGCTGTAATTGAAGCACTCTTTTCCCCTCAAATGAACGTACACATGTAGGCGTAGTTGTTCGTTTTAAAGAGCAAATCAAAAATGGATGTAGGGTCGTGTTTACCTGTGGTAATGGATTGCGAGAATTTTCACCACCACAAATGATGAGAGAACACAACAATTTTAGGATTATTCTATTAACCGAAAAGTGCAATGTGAATTTAAAACACTTTCAAATGGGGTCGCATAATGCATTTTATTTTGTTTATTTATTTATTTTTTCCCCACCTCGAGGTCGACTTCCAATGTTAATAAAGTTTTTGCACCACAGATGCATAGTAATTAATTTTTTCTTAACCACCCGTCTGACCTTAAATATAGAAATCCTGTGTCTTTAAGTAACACTCCTTCACACATAAAGAGCAACAGAGACCGCACTTTTTCTGTTCCAGATATATCAAATTTTTGTCTCTTTGTGAAGCTGCATCATTGGCAAGTTAATAAAAACTATATTTATTTAATCATTTCAGTCAGATGCACATTTCAAATGTAAGGACCTCATTAAAGGGACAGTTCAATCAAAAAAAGAAAACTTGCATTATGTATTAACCCTCATGACGTACGTGTTATTGTGTTAACTTTTGTCCGTACAATGTAAGTCGTTGAGGTCCAAAACAATATGACGCTATAAGAAAAAAAAAAATTATATATATTTTTTGTTTATCAACCCAGCAAGTAAACCATGCAGGTTTGGAACAGCATAAGGGTGAGTAAATGAAAACAGAATTTTCATTTTGGGGTGAACTGTCCCTTTAAATGTCAAATCATGATGATGCGTATTGTGAATTACTACACGATATATAATTAGCATTTATGTTGCTTGTAAATTTTGTAATGTTTATCAGCTGAAGTCATGCCAACCACACAAACCTTGACCTTCTTTGTGTGACACGTAAAAATTGAAACGCAAGCTATTATGCCGGATGACGTACAAAGTGTGTACGCAGCACTTTCCACAGTGTCCGGTGGCATTACAGTATGATTTTATGATGACAGCTGCAGGGAAGATGAATTCTGTGTTTGCAGACACTATCACGGACACCAAAAAAACAGCAACTTGCCACAAGTCTAGCTGGCACAGGATAAAAAAAGATGTGGAGTATCAAATGCAAACGTCTCTCATTATTTAAAGCTATATTACATATTTTCAGATATAAAAGCAGGTGCATTCATTAGACTTGTGACCAATTCAATGTTATGAAGTTTGGTCTTCTTTCAAGGTGCCTTGTGGGATTTTACCACCTTAAGATGATTTTATTGTCACCACATGTGTTTGGATCTTCTCATTGCAGGACAGGAGAAGCGGTCAGATAACCTCTGCCCTCCGCTACAGCTTCATCCACTGGGCCTCTGTAGGGAATGCTGGGATACTGCACTCATCTATTATTAAAATGGTAATGAGGGTGAACCGGTGACAAGCCGGGCAGTTTTTATCAGTCTTGGGGTCGGATCGGTCCTTGTGTTCTGGAAGAAATCCACTCACCCACCCCGAGAGCGCAGTCAAAACCAGAGAAACACGAACGCAGTACAAAACCCATGCTCTCCGTCTGCCACAGTCATCCACTGGAAGTCTTTTAATTCTCCACGCGGACGCTGCTTTTCAAATCACAACATAGCGTAACCACGGATGAAACCGTGTGAGAGAGAGCGAGGAGTTGAACGTCGTCTGGAGTGAAGGGTTCTGCGGTGAACAGGTGTTGCAGTAATAATACTTGTCACAAAGACAATTTCAGTCAAAACTAATGAGTTGTGAACCCAGGGGATTGTTCACATCAGAGCAGCACATGGCAGTGCGTTCAACCTATAACGGCCTCTAAAACCAGATTGAATCCTTGCTGCTTGTGTTAGAAAAGAATTTAGACTGTCAGTTTAAAGCCAAAAATATTGATTCATTTATATATGGATCAATAAGTCAGTCAATATATGAAAATTTTTGCCTTCTCATGTCACTTCACGATCAAAAATCGATAATTTCTGGGAAAATATGCTACTGTCCAAAAGATTGGGCTCAGTAGGTTTTTTCTGAAAGAAATGAATATTTTATTCAGCAAGGATGCATTGAATTGTTTAAAAGTGACAAATAAATGCTATTTTAAACTTTCTAATCATCAAAGAATCCTAAAAGAATCTTGATCACAAAATATTAACCAGCCAAAACATTTTTATTTATTATTATTATTATAACACTGATAACAGTAAGAAAGGTGTTTTGAGCAGCAGATCAGCATATTAGAATTATTTCTGAAGGATCATGTGACACTGGCTGAAAATTCAGTGCAGCATCACAGGAATAAAACTTTATTTTAAAACAAATTAAAATAGAAAATTTATTTTTTAAAGTGTAATAATATTTCACAATATTACCATTTATTGATCATATAATTGCAGACTTGAAAGAATCTTCTTAATCTTAATCTTGAAGATAAGAATCTTATTTGAAAGACATTAAAAAGTCTTACTGACCCCAAACGTTATTGTATAAAATATTGCGTAAAATAAGAATTCATAAAAAAATGTGTGAACAGGGTACCTGCAATACATCAAGTATTAATTCAGTGTCGCCATCAGCAACTGAAAAGCACATATTTATTGACCACTAATAATAAAGATGTCTCATCAAAGTTTCGAAGAAATCTAATTCACACTTCCATTCTTTCTTACTTTATTATTGCACTATATTTGTGTTTCCAATTGAGATAAATAAACTCAGAGAATGAGAAAAGGCCCGCAACCCATCAGTGTCAGGACATACTATTAGACTCACGCACAAAATATTAATGAATGTAAAACGCTTCACTTATTGACCGAGGCAGTCAAAACTACAGGCGCAAAAGGTCACGCAGCTACATGAGAGAGAAAAAAACCCCTCACACACACACACACAGAAGAGAAACATGAAAATGCACTTTATAAATCAAAAGCCTCTAATGGCATTCTAATTTAGGAGAGAGCCCTCAATGGAAGTTGATAGAATTTGGCATGTCATTTTAGCCCCAGCCGCACTTTTCCTTTAATCAAGTAGCACCAAACGGAGAGATGGAGGCGGGGGGAAACAAGGGATAGAAAGAGAAGGAAAGATTGAGTGATTGAGTATGCGATGCGAGTTTGTGTGCACGCGTACGAGGAAGAGAGAGAGAAAAAGAGAGAGAGAGGGGTTGCAGCTGGCTGCTTTACGCCCGCGACGTTCAAGCATGACTGACCTATTTCATCAGGTCTGTCAAAACCTTGCACTGATACATGTTGACAACATTTAATCTTAAAAATTGAAAGAAATGAATTAATATGCAAATTCCATCAGCTTTGTAATAAAAATGTCCTTGAAAAAAACAGAGAACACCACCCCAGAGGAACGGTGCGAATTATCCGGGCTCCGTTGTTCCTCAAGTTAGTCGGAGGTACACAAGTCCACCAGGAAATCAGCGCGGATCTGACTTGGAAATAATTATGATGGAGAAACAAAGCCCTAGCAGGTTGAATAAATGGAACGGCGTGGGGGAAAAAAGAGGCAGGCTGCTTTGTTATTCACTTTGAATTAATAGGATTACTTTGAGATCCATATACACCTAAAATCAACACCTCGCTATCAATGCGCACAGGACGGGAGAGGGGGGGGGGGCTTCCCGCATTACCAATTCAAGCAACAGTGGGACACTACGGGGAAAAACAGCGGCGTTTCCTTATTCTTCACGAGACAGAACAATTCTACGGGGACGGAATCTTACAAGACAAAGATTAGCCGTCCAAAAGGAGCAGGTGGCTAGCACGAGCTCTCCTGTGGAATTAACTGAACTATGGGGCCTAATTATCTGTGGAGAGAGCGCGGCGAGGAGAGAAACTTCACTGTTTGAAGGACAAATGATTAATTAAAAAGAACAGCTCACCTCCGCTCTGATCTTTGGACAAAACAGCGTGCTGGAAGCCCCCATCTGAATAAAAGCTTAAACCAGAGACCCGCAGATGACCAACTGCCAAAGACTCTTGGGCTAAAAAAAAGACAAACTGCTGATTTTATGTTTCTATATCCAGTATGTTTCCTCACTCACACATTTGTTCTTTCTTTCTTGTTTACATTACAAACACACTAAAATAATTTGGTATCTACAGTAATATTTTGAATACTTCAACTCAGCAAGGATGTATTCGTTGGATTAGAAGTGATTAGAAGTATTTCTATTTTTCAAGTTTCTATCAAAGAAACTCACAGTTTTTACAAAAACATTAAGCAGCTCAACTGTTTTCAACAATGATAATAAGAGTTTCTTGAGCAGAAAATCAGTGCATTAGTATGATATCTGGAGGATCATGTGACACTGAAGTAGTGAAGCTAAAAATTCATCTTAGCATCACATGAAGAAATTACATTTTAAAATATATGCAAATAGAAAATAATCCTTTAAAAAGGAAACGTATTATTACTGAAAGTATAAACACAATATTACATAGAAAACAGCTATTTAAAAAAAACAAAACCTTTTTTTTTTCTGTATTTGTGAACATATTAATGAAGTTTTGGTGACTTAAAAAAAAAAAAAACATTTATCGATCCAAAACTTTTTCTTACATTCCGTGCTCTTTCTTTCTTTCTGAATTATGATTGATTTTCTGTATTATAAATCCATTGGTGACTTAATTACTTTTGAATGCATTTAGTGTTGCAATGAGGTTTTGTAGGTGAATTGTTTTTGTAATGTAATAGTTTATTCATTTGTTTATTTTGCATTGTGTTTCAGAAGGGTACTGTGACTAGGTGGATTGTTTTTTTGTAATAAAAGTTGTTAAAATTCTTTCTTTCTTTCCTATATCATATAAAGAAAAAGAAATATTAGTAAAGATGCTGACTACTTTCTGATAACACATTCATACAAATTATACCTTTTTTTAGTTTTGTAAAAAAACTTCTTCCGTTTAGAAAACAAAATAAGTTTATATGACTATATAAAGCACAAACCCTTCCTGTACACTAATAATGAGAAACTAATTTGAGTTTATTCTTAACCAGAACTCTCAATTATCTGACAGCACTTTATTTTACCGTTCTGAATACACATTCTATATACTTATTACAACAATTATAATATCTGGGTAATAACCCTGAACCTACCCCTAAGCCATAACCTTAACCAATGCATTTAACTTGTACTGCCTAATACTGTAACATAAAGTACAACCATAATTTTTCCTTCAAGCAGGATTCAGACAACACCATCCTCTCCATGTGCAACACAAACTCTCCAACCTTTTCCCTTCTTTCTCTCTTTCTCTAGCGTTCCTAGCCGATCAGAATGGGCTATAAAATCATGAAAAATGTGCAGTCCTTTCGGGGCAGAGCTCGTGCACATATATGTCCACCCAGACATTCATCACTCGGCAGGTATTGTCAGTGAAAGTTTAATTGCATAAACACTCCGTTACTGTCCTGTCATATTTCTTGTCAGGCTGGATTCTCTCTCTGGGTTCACTATCGCACAAAACTATAATTGAATTGCTAGCGAATCACACCGGTGCCAAGGGGAGTGCGGCTTTATGAATAGAATTTGTTTTCTATCAGCAAGTCTGACAAATTGTGTCACGAGGAGGCGCGAGGCCGATAATTTCCCCCGTTTATTGGGCAAAGACCAGTTATCCTTATCTCTGCTGCGTTGTAAGGCCCAACTAAACAAACGTGTATATATATGAAATTTGCCAATGAAAGCATTTGGCTTTTTTAGGGGAGTGCTGGCAAAGCAGCACAGGAAAGGGCGAGTAAGAGCATTGTTCTGTTCATCCACTCATCTGAGACATGCACTCTGAGGTCAAGTGGACTGAATAATCTGTGTTCAGAGGAAAAACACTTCATATATAGTGACGCACGCGGTGTGTTACGATCACAGCTCAACAATTATACAACCACTCTTGAAAATTAAAATACTTTTTAATTAAATGTGTGATGCCTTGTAACATATTATGCCTGATTTAAGAATATAGATTGCTTTCTTGTAGTGCATATTAACCCTGAAATGAGACACACACACATACACATGTACATTTTAAATGCGGACGTACCAGATTTGTGACCCTGGAGGACAAAAGCAGTCTTATATGGGGTATATTTGTATAAATAGACAAAAATACATTGTATGGGTCAAAATTATATTTCTTTTATGCCAAAAATCATAAGGACGTGACGTAAAGATCATGTTCCATGAAGATATTTAGTAAAATTACTACTGTAAATATATTAAAACTTATTTTTGATTAGTAATATGCATTGCTAAGAACTTCATTTAGATTTTTTTGCACCCTCAGATTGTAGATATCTCAATCAAATATTGTCTAGTCCTAACAAACCATACATCAACTTATTAATAATTTAATTTAGTCCTGTGATGATCATTAATCCAGTCTTCAGTGTCACATGATCCATCAAAAACATTATAATATGCCAATTTCTTTTGATTTGGATTTTATTTCATTCTTACATTGACTTTACTGTCACTTTTATTTGATTTAATGCATCCTTGATAAATAAATATATAATCTTAATTTTAAAAAATGACTTACCCCAAACTTTTTTTAATTAAATATACTATAAAATATACTTTATTTACTTTATACTTTAAATTTACTATAAATAAATTCGATTTTTTTTTTTTTTTAAATGTATTAACATACATGGAAGATAGTTAAATATTTATGAAAATATTCATAAATTATTAATTTAATCGTTTATTTGTTGGTTCATGTTTTTGTCAATTCATTCATTAATTATTCTCTTTCTTTCTTCCTTTATTCACTCCTAAGTGAGCTTTATCTGTTTACAAATATCTAATCATTTCTATCTCTAAATGTTCTGGTCACTTTTACTTAACTTCCATATGAAAACAAAACAAAACAAACAATAACCCAACAACTAGTATTATTTGAGCTCAAGCATTCCAGCCATCTTCTGTTCATTCACCATATTGCTAATCTAAAAAGAGTAACAGCTTCAAATTCGATGGTAAACCTATCCTTCAAAAGCATTTACAGCAAAACCCATCGTAGCCTAAGCAAGAACTTCAGCCCGCAAACCAAACACAGAAGCTCGATGATGTACGTAGTGCAAACACAAAATCCATAAAACGCATAAAACAACAGATGATCTCGGGGTTCAGTCCTAACTGCCCTCTCATCCTGCAGAAGCCGAGCTCAAATTGGGCTTTTCCTGTGTGAAAGAGCCAAGCAGCTTTACGGAAAGACTTTCCCACCGCGCCACTCGCCGCGCACCCACTGCCTGGGAACGGAGGCGTAATGCTCGGTGCCTACTCCTCGCGCCTGATAAAAAGCCCTTTCTGACAACCTTATCAGCCAAATGAGCTTAAATAAAACTGGCTTCTAATAGTCTGGAGACCGCTTGATCCCGCCTTTGTCTTTCAAAGCTCCGAAGCCTTCCTCCTCCAGTGATCTTGCGCTTTCCTCGTGACAGAATTCTCAATCTTTTAGGCCGGCTAAGCTGTCATTAGTTTCTTTGTTCCTCTCGCTGAATTGTTTTGCATGTTTCTGTATGGTCTGATACTGAAGGGCTCATGATGGCTGAAGCGCTATAGACATTTGAAAAGCTTGATAATGCCCTTTAATAATAGCCGAGATGAGAGGCATCGGCATGTGACTCCTCAGTCCTCGCTGCCGTCATCAAGAATAAAAGACCCTACGCCAGACGTAAAAGATGACGCTGTGAGCTCAACTCAACTGGCTGATCGATTAATTACATGATATGCTAATTGATTGTATATAAATCAATATGTCCAGAGAAAAGCCCCTAAATGAGGATAATTAAATGACATCGCATGATTCTGACAGACAAAGTGAACAGATACAAAAAGAGGCTTTAGAAAGCAATGTATTATAAAATTAAAGGGCCACGTTTACAAGTGAATTGCTTTTAACATGTTAACGTGTTGAATTAAAGCGTTTAATTGAAACAAAACTGCATAAAGACCTACGGGTGCAAAAATGCATAAAGACCTATCAAATAAAAGAGGCATAACTATACAAAAAAGGGGATAATGAGATGACTCATTTTGACGTTCCTATAAAAATGTTTTGAAAATAAGCATGAAAGGCACTAAAGACTAAAGATGATGTTGTTTGATAATGATATGACACATCTAACCACCTAAAACACAATAAAAATAAACAACAATAAAATGAAAGGGAAACAGGTATCAAAAGGTCCTGTGTTTTTTTTTTACACAAAGCTATTTGTTGCAACAAAACATTCAAAAAAGGTTATTTGTATATTTAACGAATCTCACTTTCTTGAGATGTTTTGAAGAATGTTCAGACTGATCAAAAAGGAGTTCATTCAAAGTCTTCTAGACTTTCATTGTTTGGAAAAGAACAGTGCTGATATTCTGCTGTAAACAAACTCTAGAACATGAGGGTGAGTACATGATGACAAGTTTATATATACCTTTTAATGAGTTTTTAGGCAAACTGGTGGCACAGCAAAGGACAAACAAAGAACAACACACTTTTCCTGCACGTATAAAGACCGCCCAGGATTGATGGGCATTTTTAAATCAAGTTATGTTCTAGCAAGAGCCTTAATTTAAGGCTAAACTTAGGGCCTGGGATAAATGAACACATCAGATGATTAAAAACATTTGTCTTAGCAAGCAGGCCGGTCCCTTATTTATGGAGGCTAGTTCATCACGACGCCCAGCTCGGAGCTTTTGACAGTGAATCTATCTGATGAAGCGATAGGCACTTTCATAATTACAGAGTAAGTTATGACGTTTTCCCTCAAGCACGCAAAATTAACAAGCGTTATGTCTTTTACTTACAACTAGCAGGATCGTTACGGCACCAGTGCTGTAAAACAGAGCCTACAAGTGCACTACACAGACATGCTGTATTTATGCATGTCAAACATATGCAACATAAAATTAATATATATGGTCTAGACCAGACCATATATTACAAAAAGTACATCTAGAGGCAAAAAACCCATTCCATTCCATTCTATTCTATTCTATAAAAAAACATCCAAGCCCAAGCCCACATGGGATCAATTGCCAATTCAGACACTGTAGTGATCAGTAGCTGTTGTAAAAATAAATAAATAAAAAAAATATTTATTTAAAATAACTCTAAAATTGCATTGTGTTATTAACCTTTACATAACATTGCATTATATAACATGTCACAGTAGACAGAATAGAACTATTTTCAAGTTCTATGCTAAGTTTGATTATATGATTATATTATAATAAATATTGTTAATTTTTATGAATTAGATTTTTATTTTCTATTTTTACATTAATTTTAATTTTAGTTAAAGTTTTAGCATTTTTTGGTGATCTTTATTAGTTTTCTTTTTAATATGTAGTTTTTATTATGCTTAGTTGTTTTTGTATTTAAAAAAGAGAAATGTTAAAATAACTTTTATTTCAGTTTATTTAAAAATTAAAAATGATTTTAAATTATTTTACTTAAAAAAGTTCTTTAAAAAATCCACAAAATCAAAAGATTAAAAAATGACAAAATATATTTAATAATTGAAAAATCTATTTAATGTATTATAAAAGCAATTACTATTTATTAAATTGATTATTCTTATCAATTAAGTACTATGATCTTACTGTTATTTTATTCTCAGCAGTGGATAACGAATAAAAAAAAACTCACATTATTTTAATCTGCACTCCAGACTGATGTGAGCAATACCACTGTGCCACAATTCTGACCCCCTACAAACCAACAGATTTGTTTACAATTACCAAACAATCAATCGCAGATGTCTTCATATTATGTCATTATCTCAACAAAAAATACAAGGCAGTTCCAAGTTAGTGTGTGTGTGCTTCATACGCCTGTGACTCATCCTGTGGGATTCTCATGAGTAATAAAATGACAACAGTAGCACACATTGGACGGAGCTCAACACACCATCTCCTCCTGCCCAAAAAAAACCTCCCCATCTGCCATCTGTGATTGAAGACCGCCACTGGAAAAATCACGCTGCAAATCTCTGAATCCGCGTCCCAGTCATGCCTCACGTAATAGACGCTACTGGAAAACAAATACACATGTCTTACTCGCAGCAGCCACCTGCAACACTCTGTTAGTATTTACAGCTGAGACGAGGAGACAACCTGGGCGCCTGATTTGGCCTGATTCGGTCTATAGATAAGAAGACAAAACATCACAGCAGACACCGGTGTTTGTTTTAATTAAATGCACTACTTCGCTGACAGAAACGCAGATGGACAAAAGAATCGGATTTGCATTCTTAATCAAAACGAGGCGTGCGGCAGAATAAACAGATCCGACGCTTTGCGGGAAAACAAACTCAAGCTGTGGCTGTGCTTTAATTGTCAGAAGACGCATCTATAGTATAGTCGAAATCTGGAAACTCATCCTTCCTCTCTGGGTTGATAACGTAGCAGGGCCAGTCAGTGTTTCTGCAGACGTCTGTTCTGTTTGGATGCAGGCCAGACGGGATGCTCGGGCTGGCCAGTATTAAACGTGTCAGCATAAGATATCTGAGCTCCTGTGGCCCTTAACATTTGTTAGCTCCAGACAGATCAGTCATGAGCAACTTCTGTTAAACCCTAGGAGCTTCTCTGCTGTTTACCGTCTACATAGGCAGCATTTACTTGAGGAAGTGCAACTGATTTCAAAAGCTTTTCATGGGAAGTGCATGAGAGGGTTAACTAAAGCCACAAACACACTCTGTTCAAGCATGCAGATGTGATTTCACACACTTAAAATACATTACAGTGTAAATCTGGCAGTAGCAAACCTTGTTTAGCATAGCTAATTCTTGCATGTTGATCTTATGCAAGAATGCAAGATCTTAACACCTTAAACATAAAATGAAAAACGTTATATTTGTATGTTTATAAATTAACGTTAACCTACACAACTATTTAAAAGTTTGGGGTTGTTAGCATTTCTCTTTTATGATCACAATAGGTACAGACAATAATATTTTGAAATATTATTACAATTCAAAACGATTATTTAGTTTTAAATCTTAATTCTTTACTGTGATGCAACACTGAATTTTCATAATTATTACTACAGTTTTAGTGTCACATGATCCTTCAGAAATCATTCTGATATGCGAATTTGCTGATCAATAAACTTTTAAAATAATAATTGATGTTGAAAACAGATATTCTGCTTAATATTTTTGTGGAAACGATACATTTAGTTCAGGATATAAAGTTCAAAACAGCATTTATTATATTTATTTTTATCTTTAGTTCATTGTAATGCATCCTTGTGGAATAAAAGTTTAAATAAAAAATTTCTTCAAACCTTTGAAGAGTATAGTGTAAAATATATTAACAAAAATGTATTTTAATTTATAAAAAAACATCACACAGATGTTGTGTTAAATTTTTTTTTTAAGCTAATATATTCAGATTTTTTTTTGTAGTAACATTTTACATCATCATCATAACTATAATTTAAATCCCCATGTTTGTCACGTAAATTACAGAAGACAAATGATATTGGGCTGTCTGTTCTAGCGCAGCACACACACAGAAGGGTGAAGTATTGGGGCTCAGAAAGTGAGATGAATTGAAGAAATGTCAGATGGGTTCAAACGTGACCCCATTGGCTGGGTCAGCCTGAATAAAATCAATATGTTTGAGCCGCAGACCTCAGGAACTTCAGATTTCAATTAAAACTCCTCCAATAGTTTTGGTCATGTGATCACTCCTGACCCCATTGATATCCCATTTTCCCAGAACCCAGGTGTTTGTGTGACTACGTGGACTACATGTTAACAGGCCTGGCATCATTTATTTGCGAATACCCCTTGGTTTGATATCGCAATGCAATACTTAAATAAACATATGTTTCCAAATAAGCGCTGTAATAAGAAAAAGAAATAGTGGATACTAAAGCACACATGCACAAAATATAAACAACACGAGTATCTAAAAGTGTGTGAAACTGCTGAGAATCACGGCATCAGACAGGTTTGTTAGGCTAATGTGTGCTGTCCGTGAGCACTAATCCCATTATTTGTATTCTGAGCCAGCGCTAACTGTTTGTGTGACCCCAACTCTTCTCAAGGACACTTCTCTATATACACCTACGATGGAGCGGGATTCACCTGGGAGGATTCTGGGTAATGCAGACCACAGAATCCCCTAATGACCCAGACAGTGGACAGCAGCCGTTGAGGTCAGCGACCTCGGCTAGATGCCTCTGGTTTCCTTAGAGTCCTGCGGCTGAATGAAACTCAACACATTTCCTAGCAAAAAGACAGAGTGAAAAATAATCATTATACTGGCACTAAACTTTGGTGTTATATACTACAAATATATATATATACATACACATATTAAAGCTACAGGATACTGCAAAACATGTTTTATCATAAATAAATGGGTAGTTATCAAATACCATTTAACTGTGTGGTTAAAAACTTAACATACAAATAACATGAGAGACATCTTCATTCTTACAGCTACAAACAGCCTGAGAGAGGTCACACTATAGGACGCATTCATGTCAAACACCCATATATATATGTGTGTGTGTAATTGACATGAATTTTGTGTAATACTATAATAATGCTGAATTTAATTAAATAAATAACAGAATTTAATTTGTGTATATTAATAAATACAGTTACACTAAACTATAGTATTACACATAATACTAAAGGGACACAAAATATATTTTCATAATAAATACTACTACATTACTACTACTAATCATAATAATAAAGTGAAAAATAAGCATTGCAGTAAAATAAAAAAAAAGGTATTATACATTTGGCTAAATACAACTAGACTGTAAAAAATGTTAAATAAATATATAAAATAAAGTTTAAATAAAAAGTTTTAATATATTGACAATCCCTGCAAATTATTGCTTATTTAAAAAATTGTTATTAATTATTTGAACTGAAGATGGAAGATTGACGTTTAAAACGGACAAAACTAAATATTATTTGATATTTACCATGGTACTGAACGATTAGGTGCTTTATTAGCACATATTTTAATTTTTGAAAAAATGCTCTGTACATAAATACGATATTTGAAAATAAAATTTCAACATCTTCCTGATGCCGGGAAACTACTTCAAATAGAGTGTCCTATTTCAATGTTTTCATCTTAAAACATCTGCAATATACACAGAGTAGAAAACTAAAGCTTTGCATTTTCATGCCATTTTGCATCATGTGCAAAGTGAGCATAACAAGCTCCTGCTTTCACATACAGTCCACTAATATCTCATCAAACACTGACACAGAAAATGTTTACTATGAACATCCATTCAGTGTAACTGTCCAAAATGAGTACTACTAAGAATGTATAAGAAAGTGGACACAGAAGACTGTGTTGTAAGTGAACACAATTAAACCCCCCAAAAAGTGACAAAAACTCAAGCACATGATCTGACATCTCACTCCAGCCTCTTCCTGTTCATTTCAGAACACCAGTCTTATCTGAGAGGGTTTCGGTGTGAATAAGTGCATGTGTGTTTGTGTACAGTAGAGAATGAATGTGTATGTGTGTGTGTTGCTGGAGGTTTTCTTCTGGTCTGACAGGGGTAGAATCAGAGGCCTTGTGGAAAAGAGCTCTATTTGCATTTCAAATGTCACCCGCAGCAGCAGACACCTGTTAAAGGCTAGAGGAGAATCCACACAAATCAAAGGTCTGACCCTGCGGGAGAGTCCGGATCACCCTGCCCATGGGCGACTGCTGCTCTGGACGCCCCGAGACGGCCGCTCAGCCCTGCGCTGGGACCCAACGCTCCTCACACAATGTTCTCAGTCCATCATCCTCACATGCAGCACTGCCAAAGGTTAATGCAGGTGTTTTTTCCCTTTATTTATAGTATCTTGTTCTTTTTATTATTGTTTAATGCCACATCTCTTGTTTCTCGATGTATGCCGGCATACATTACACTGGTCTTCATGTGTCCATTACAACCAAAATATCTGTTTGTTTATTAGAATATTTGAATTAAAATGAACTGAAATTTGAATATAAATAAAATAGGTTAAATAATAATTAGAATATGGAGAATTCCAGATTTAAATGCATTCATGAGGCAATATACATGATATCAGTTGAGCTGTATTCAATTTTCTTTATTATTAATATTATAATGTACACATTGGGCCAAAACTCTCCATAACGGAGTTAAAATCATGGAAATGCAAGCTCTTTATGACATATTGCATTAATTTTGTATATAATTATCACCACTTATAGTGTTGGGGAGTAACTAACTAAGTAACACTATAAACAATAATTTCAGCAATTTACAGTAATGATGTGTCTTTAGATTCAAACAAATCATGAACTAGCTCAATGACATTTAATCATCAATCGATCGTCACAAAATTCCCTGTGATTTTTTAAGCTATAATCTAAAAATCTATGTTTATTGTAGTTCAGTTCAGGTTTGAATGTGATCATAACTATATAAATTATATAAAAAATCTAAAATGTGTTTTATAAAATTTATACAACATAAAATACACAGTAGCTTCTCCAGCATTAATACTATACATTTTTGAATAAAAATATAACAAGATAGTTAGATAGATAGACAGATGGACAAACCAAACCAAACCAAATCAAAGCAAAACAAAAAAACCTGAAATGAAGAATGCATTTGAAAGATTTCTCCTTTGTTGAACATCTAACGCGCTTCTTTAAAAGGAATGAATAGGTTAAAGGAACTGTAACTAAAAGCAGTGCGGTGAGTGATGTGCTCTCTGTGCCAGAGCCGATTGGACAGATGTCACAGGCTCACAGGCGTCTGTTTCCAAATTCATCTCATTGCAAATGAAGCTTGAATCGTTTTCTTTTATTAATGCACAAACGGGGGGCTGCTTTTCACGCTCATCAAAAGCCTCTTGTTGACAAACAGCAGGATTACGATCTTCAAGAAAAATACAGCCGTCTTTACCGCTTTATTGCCGGCGTGTCATGCCCTTTAGAGAGAGAGAGATGAAGCCAGTGATGAGGGGAAAACTCACTCTCCCCTCCGCACCGCCAGATATTTAAAATAGGCTGTTGATAACACAATTTACTCTGCAGGTTGAGCAGATGAAACAAGTGACATCATAGGCAGAAAGAGGAGCGTAGAGGCAGGACACACACACATATGACAGAGGTGACAGGAGGTGAAACGCTTCACTCCACCTTAAACACTGCTCAGCCTGCCATTCATTCAGAGAGGAAGACAAATAGAGCACAAGAGGGAGATTTTGTGTCCCAAGGAGGACTATTACACCAGCAGAAAGATAACTATTAGCATTCCCATTCATCTTAATGACA
>JAUMHR010000072.1:2200238-2213373 GCA_032361145.1 Enteromius fasciolatus | reverse complement strand
GGCAGCCGTCGCATCATCCAAGTGGATGCTACACACTGGTGGTGGTTGAGGAGAGACCCCCCCACATGATTGTAAAGTGCTTTGGGTGTATAGCAATACACAGTAAAAGCGCTATAGAAATGCATCATTCATTCATTCATTCATATATATATATATACATACAGTACACACACTTAAAGGAACAGCAAAAAAAAAAGGCTATTTAAAATGGCTTTCAAGGATATAAGCAGCCATTCAAAAGGTAATAAGCAAGTATGTGCCAAATATGTGTAGAATATATAGAACTGAAAGACGGAATTCAGTGGTCCTTGAGAAAAACATCAGTGGTAGTAAGAGATCTTCTTTTGTTTTGCAGCGTTTCCACATCTCAGGATGTCAGACAGCTTCATCTGTGAGTAGAGAAGACCAGAGCAGAAACGGACACAAACACCCTTGGTTTTATGAGTGGGCTGTGGGCTAACGGTCTCTCTCTCTCTCAACCCCACTGGTTCTCTTGAGATGGCATCGATCCGTCTGTCCATCCACCCATACGCTTTCCTCTGCTCTGTGCTCATGTGGGAGGGAGAGATCGCTGATCTCCATACTGTTCATTAAGCTCATCTTTCTCAGCTGGGAGAAGGCTTGTTAACTCTTTCTTATGACTTTAAATAGCTTGGACACAGGGGTGTGTGGAAGACAGGACCTCACACGTTCAAACACACACACACCAAACCAGCCGTGCTGTCAGTTGTGACAGTGGGAAGGCTGAATGCCGGTGGGAGTCCGTCTTATGGCTGGACAAAACATTGAAAATCTATGATAAATTTGTGATAAATCTGCCGGTAATGTTAAATTATCATTACTGTAATTACTGTAACCACTGTGAAATGCTTTATTGGGTCATTAAGCTTCATAAAGATACAGATTTTGTGATTCGTATATATATATATATAATATAGTTAATTTGCAAAAAAACTAATTTTAACAATTTTCAAAAGTCATGTTTTTTTTTATTTAGCATTGAAATGAATCTGCAATTACATTAAACTGCAATTGGGTTATTTTGATTAGGTTTAGAAATAATACAAAAATACAGCTAATCAACACAATAAAAACATGAAGACAATGAAAACTTTTATTATATATATATATATATATATATATATATATACATTTTAAATACATTTCTTAAATATATACACATACATAAATATATTTCTTTAAATATATACATGAATTATATATATATATATATACACATAATAAATATACACTGTGCACACACACATATTATGTAAACAAAAATTTTTTGGATGCAATTAATCACAATCTAATACACACATACTGTACACATAGACACACACACACAAACACATAAAAAATATTGAAAATAATGGAAATAATGAAAACAACCCCCACAATATATACAAAAATGAAAACAAATACACGCATATAGGCTATTAAAATATATTATAAAAAAGCCGAAAAGAATCAAGATCAAACTTTATCTATACTAGCCAGCCCTAGTGTGTCCAGGAGACTAGACCAGGTTTAAACAAGGCTGAACACTATTCCTGAACGGTTGATAAGGGCCTCTGGGTGTTGAATTGAGTCGGGCCCCTGGACGCTGCTTCACTGTGCTGTATTCTAATGCTCTATCTTTGTTCTGTCTCTTTGTTTCAGTTTGAGATTTCTGAAGGGGAAAACGGTCACACACAATACACTCTGTGGATGGCTTTGTTTAAAAGCAGTGATCACGGGCAAACCACGCACAACATATCAGCAAGCGATTCTGAGACCATCTTGGACAATGACCTTGACAACTGACAAAAAGAGTTTCCGCTTATAACTGAGCATTACAGCAATGAGCCATGAGATGCAAACTAAAACAGCAATTACAGCAATATGATAAAAGACACCAATGTTCAAGAAACAATTACACCTTTTAATAATAATGATGTCAATAATTCTCCTGTCAGGTAATATAGTTAATTAGCCTAGCTGCAGACATAAACGCTGACTATAAATGGTACGACTTCATAATGATCAGTACGACTGGTGATATTAATCAACCAAATTGTTATAATTAATGTAATATTAACACAACATTTATATTATCCATTAAAATATTGCATTTAAATCAGCAAGTTACAAAGACTTTAAATGCATCCAAGGAATTATCAGCAGGTTATTTGACTATAAATAAATAAAATATTAATTTCATTTATTATTGTATTATGTGAAAATGAAGTGAGCACAATATGATACAAAAAAACATGATTCTAGAGAGCATAAAAAAAAAAATAAAAAAAAATACATATATATATATATATATATATATATATATATTATTGCCATTTATTTACTTATGTGTCTAAGATATTTCACAATAAATAACATATGTAATTCTAAGAAGATCTTGATCATATTTTTTGTTCCTTGCTACTGTATATAATTTGGATTCTTTTTATGCACTGCAGCATAATCAAAAATGTACAGCAACACCGCTCTGATAATAATTGACAAAATCCTGAGGCACCTTTTCCTGGAGAGCGGCGTTTGATAAGTAAGCCTGAGCGCTGGAACACACGGCATACGTGATAAATCAAACGAGCCGCACTAGAGAAGGAGAGCAGTGGATTTCTGTCAGGAAGAGAGATCATTCCTTTTCTACTTGAGAAAAGCACAATCAATCCATTATGAGCGCGCGCTCTCTTGTAAATCTGGGATTTATGCTAGCGCGTCTCGACTCGACTGCGCTCCAAAGTAGCGTCTGATTTACTGAGTCGCATCATCAAAATAAAGAGCGTAATCACTGCGGGACTGAGAGAGAGATACTGCAGAAGGGCGATTGAGATGGCTAATAGATACGTTTTGTAATAGACACTTTGCATAAATCAGCTCAAACAGACGCCGTTTTGTCAGGCCTGGCGTAGGCCGCTTCAGTTAGCTAGCTTGCTCGTTAGGACATCAGTTAGTGGCTGGAGACCTGGCGGACGCCCAACATCTCATTAGGACACTACAGAGGTCGAGGAAGAAGAGCTTGAGCTCTTCTTTGCCGCCCGTGACGGATCCCGACAGCCGCCTTCCCTCTGATCAATTAATACGAAGCGCTTATTCATCATTCGAGACTACGGAAAGCTGTCTGGGAGAGCGTGATTTCCGCCGCGTCGACGCCAGCGGATTCCTGTGCATTAACGTGAGCCTATGGGATTGGCAGACCTTTCTGAAACCGTCATAAATCAGGCCGGAAAACAAGTGTAGCGGCGAGCGATAAGCTCTGTGCAGACAGCTTTACCGCGCGCGAGAAATGGATGAGACGTACACCTGGATCAATGTCCAGTTGGAGGAGGGGGAGAAAAAAAAAGCCAAAGTTTCTAGATGTCCATTGGTTAAAATTCACCAGCGGCAAAATCCCCCGTACCAGATGCCCAATTGGTATTCTTGGGATAACTCTGGGTTACAGTGTTTGGCTTTGGTGCTTTAGGAAGGAAGAAAGTCAAAGTAAGACCAAAGTAACCCTCTTTCCGCAGCTTTACTTATGGGAGAGGCTGCGTATCTCGCTCGGCTTGTCGAAATGTACAAACGCTTCAAAAATAAACTGGAGAACCTCAAGTTTTTTTTTTTAAGGCGGGAATGTTTAGACCGTATCTTCCTGGAACAGCCGTTCAATAAAATTACATGCCAAACCTATCACGATTACAACGATAGAATCTGCAAATGCAATGAATAGAAGAAGTAGATCAGATACAAAGACAACATGCTCCCTAAATTTATTACACAAGTGTCTCTCCGAGATACAGACTTCCTCTAAAAACGCTTTGGCTCTTGGTCCCTGCTTCCTCTTTAAACAGGAAATAAACACAGGTGAGCAGTAAGCACCTATCAATAGATACCTGTCAACACACACACACACACACACACACACACACAATCGAGCAGTCAGAATCAATTTGGAGTCTATTCTCTTAAAAAATATAGTTTTTTGGTACCATATGTAATTTAGTTTCTAATGACATTTTTAAATCTTGATAACTTTAAAGGAGTTTTTGAATCATTTGTAACGGATTTATTCAAATAGTATGTTTGAGAACAAAATAAAAGTCTTTATAAGGCAGTCAATTAATTCAAATACATCTACTGTATACTGTCGCACAACAAAATGTTGTACATAAAATACGAGTTAACTTAATCGCATCAAAATATGAACTGACTTTTATTTTAAAAGAGCAAGGAAAATTCTGCTTTCCACGATATGTCTGTTTTTAAGTATCTAGAATGGAATAAATCTCATAAGAACAGAGCTGAGAGACACACACACACAGTCGGTCAGTGGAAGAGTTTGTCAGATTGAGGTTCGGCTGACATTTCATTCCTGTTCTGTAAGCACAATTTCAACTCTCCTGCAAACAGGGCTTATGGGCCAGACACTGAGGGGCTCAAAGCATGTAAGACCTGCAGCCCTGCAAAGACCCGGCCCAACCTTGGAGCAAAGCTCAGGCCAAGACTTTGCACCTTGTGTCAGACTGCTTCATTTTTAATGTCTAGAGAGAAACTGTAGGAGGATATGTTCAAAACAGAAGTGTACAGTAGAAGAAAATGTAGAACTACTGATCTAACTACAATATGCGTTCAATGCCAGGATCCTGTCAGCTGTCAATGCAACGCTTTATTATTTTTATGAAATTTAACATTAAATTTTGAAAACCTCACATCGGCAAAAACCAATGGCTGAATGTGGAACTGACAGACCCACTGAAGGAATATGAACACTGATCTTCTGCACTGACACATGACTGAATGAAAGCTGATTACATCTCTGACTGCTCTCTATTCTATCGGACAGAGGTAGAACTTCCTGAACTTACAGATGCTGCTGCACATAGAATCTCTATGAAATGATCCTTTGAGTAGAACTTTGAAGTATAGAATGTTTCTACAACTCTAGAATTTCTGAGTATAGAATGTTTTGGGAAATGGAATGTTTTTATGCATGTAATTTCTAGACAATATTTCTATATTAAGAAGTTTGTACTCTTTTTATGTGCATTTATACGCACATCAATTCTTATGCATGTCTCTTAAATTTTCTCTATTCACCAAAATATTTCTATGTATAGAACATCTTCATTTCAAAATGATGGGCTTGGTAAGGTATTAACAATAACTATAAAATAATAATAAGTAAAATATTTTCACAATCGACAAGTGTTTTCTATTTGTTTGCATTTTATTCCTGTGACATCAAAGCTGAATTTTAGCATCTTCAGTGTCACACGATCCTTCAGAAATCATCCAAAAATGCAGATTTGATTCTCAAGAAACATTTCTTTTTTCACTATTATGAACGCAAGTTGTAAAAATAAGTTAATATTTTTGTGCAAACTAATACTTTTATTTCAAGATATTTTAATAAATAGAAATTTCAAAATAACAGCATTTATTAGGACATCTTTTATAACACAATAAATGCTTTTTTCAAGTTTAGATTTCATAGAAGCCTATGTATATAATTCTCTATATAACATGTAAACATTTACAATATTTCTAGAATGCTAAAATGATTCCATAGGTTTTCTATGTACAGTGTAGGATGTTTCTACAGGTGATTCTATAGACCGAATATTTCAACATACAGAACTTCTATGTAGGGAATGTTTCTACTCGTAGTTGCTGTTTTGCATCCCTGAAAACTCCAGGAAAGGTGTCGGCCCCACGGGTGCAGTGTGCCAGAAGTGTTCCGAGTATTTTACATTCCAAAAAGTGACGCGTTTGCCTCTGGGCCTTTGCTTCCCCAGAAGCCTAAATGTGTTTTAGAAACCCAACGGTCTTTCATGTCTAATACCATGATATTACCCTCAAAGGAAAGCTAAACTTTCCCAGCACAGCGTCTAATCCAGCCTTCATTGGGGAGTAGTGGGCCTTTGACAAGTGTCTTTCAATGTGTTTGTACAGAGTTAACTTTTCCGACAGAAATTTACCGTTACCAGTTAACCCTTGTGTTGTGCTGAAAACCCATTACCTAACTCGTGTTCATGGTCAAAAATCGCAGCCCTTTAAAAATGGCTTGTAAGTATCTCATTATACCAAGCATTTACCAAATATTGAGTTCAAATTTTTTGTCAACTTGTTTTCTTCCAGTTAATGCAGGTTTTCAATTGCATTTTTGGAACGTACTTATCAAATCTCATTGGTCTTATGCCCCATAGGTTAGAGTGAAAAATTATTACTTGTGAATAATTTCTGCAATGTTCCACTCAAAAAGTGATTAGATTAGATTAAGCCAGGACTAGATCTTTGCTATTTTAGGACATTTAAGAATTTTTAGAAACATGTCTTACAAAAATGCATTATCTGTGAGCATAAGACCAAACAATGACAATAATGCATTTTAAGATATCTCAGTGCAAGCTTTTTCCAGTTAAGACAGCTCTTAACATTTATTTTAATCTAGGACTAGTCTTAAACCCTGTTCGAGAAACTGCCAACCAATCAGCTTCCATGGTTGGAAAAGTCCCAAAAAAGTACAATAATTATCCCATTTCTTGGGAAGTTGTTATACGCTGCACTGTAAAAATTACAGTAAATTTAACAGTAAAAAACTGTTAAAAAATGCTACAGTAAAAACCTGCTGAATGGTTAATGGTAAAAAATGTATTGGACATTACATATAATTTTACAGTAGTATACAGTATACAGATTTCAGTACTTCAAAAGGTTGGTATACTAACACTATATCAGTTAATGAAATTACGGTATTTAACTGTAAATTTAAGTTAACTCCATAAAACCTTAAATGTTGCTAACATATTTTTTATTTTATTTTATTTTTTTATTTACGGTGAAATTCTGGCAACCACAACTGCCGTTTTTTTTACGGTAAACTCTCCAAGCCAAAATGACCAGAGCACAACGTGAGGGTTAAACCACAGTTAAGGGGTGCATTAAAGTTGTGGCCAGTCCACAATAAAACTCAAAACAACCTTGATGGCATGTTAAACCTCACCGAGCGTTCAAGCCTAACGCATCTGCAACACCAAGGACAACAAGCCACCTCAATTTACTGCATGTAAGACCAATAACAGGCCTCTAATTCTACACGTGACTGATTTAATTTGACGCGCTTCCTAATAGCAGACCTCTAGGTACGATCCCAAACTCTCATTTATCATTTTCCATTCGCTACGAGGGTCCCGACGCCGTCCTGAGGGAGGCCTGCGTCTGAGAAGGTGCTAGATTGATAAAAAGCTTCCCGAAGATAATATCATTGGCACAGCTGGCTAAATCTGACAAGAAATTCTTCACCCTACGTCGCCGCCAAAACCGCGCTATTCCCTTCTCTCCATTTTTTGGAAGGAGGTGACAGAAGATTTGCACAGGACAAACTAGCTTGTCACCAAAGGACAAGCCAGCCAGCTGTTAAGGTGTTGGGAACATGACATATCACTATGTTTTACCTCAGATTAATTCACTTATTAGAGCCAGACCCAAATCACCTGTCACTGTCAAATCACATGTCACGGCTGGAAAATGTGTCAGGTACGTCTGCGTTTCACACACACACACACACACACCTTCCCTATTACCTCTCAGAACTGCTGTCAATACAATAAATGTAAATCTCCCCGACAGACGCAGAGGGCTGCCGCAGTCGAGCTAACAGGAGCCTCGCACGAGAAAGAGAGAGACTCCAACAGCCTCAGGCACACGGCGCACCTGTTTATTGACACTATACACTGTGATTGCTTGTATATGCGCTTTGCAAAAAAGAACTCGGAAATAAAAGCTGTTTATTTGTACTGTACTTGTCAGAATACGGATTTGTGGTTATTCTGCAGTGCCTTCGGTGTGGATAGGCCGAGCGTTATTAGACGGATGTGTACAGTAGCAGAAGGAGGGTGGAGGGCTAGATTTGTGTCTCTCAGGCGGAGGAAAGCATGAAAATCAGCCGTAATGTGTGACTGCTGTGAATGAACAGCTGCCTGACTGCTTGATTACTGAACAGACTTGAAAGATCAAAACATTCACACACACACACACACTCTCCCGCACACTCTCTCCTGCAATTACAAAAAAGGAGGTGAATTTGACAATAAATGTCATATTTCACATCAAAGTCAAAGGACGCTTTCTTTTCATGACAGTTACACACATGAAACCCTCATAGCACAAAAAATCGCATTCTCATTATTTAAAAAAAAAATTAAGTACATCAGTAAAGTACAAAGGGCAAACTGACATCTTGCTACAGTAGTATTTGCTGTACTGAATTCAAATTAAACTGATTTTTGTATGAAAAATGTGAGTGTTTTTTTTATATATATATTTACACATTCGAAAATGTGCTTAGTATAACAAAGATGAAGAGCCAAAGCAAAAAAAATCGTAAAAGTGCCTAATATAAGGATGATTTTTCCCTTCATAATTATAATTACATCACCCTCCGATCTTAATATTTTTTGAGAGATTTACCTAATAATATCACAGTTCAAAAGTTTGCATTCAGCATTTTTTTATTTAAATAAGGTAATACTTTTATTCAGCAAGGATGTATTACATTGGACAAAAGTGATAATAAAGAAGTTTAAAACTCAAAAAAATAAATAAATAAATAAATTTCAAATAAATGCTATTCTTTTGAACCTCTATCTATCAATTTAGGACTCCTGAAAAAAATGTACTGTGGTTTCCACAATTATTACAGCTGTCTTTTTAAATAATAGGAGATTATTCTTACGCAGCAATTCAGCAAATTAGAATGTTTTTTGAAGATCATGTGACACTAAAGACATGAGTAATGATGCTGAAAATTCAGCTTTGCATCACGTTTTAAGAGACTAAATAGAATTTAACTAAATAGAAAACAAATAATTGCACCTACTGTATGATTAGTATATTAAAAACACTTTTAATATATAATATATTAGCATAAAACAAAATAAAAAAATGACCCCGAACCTTTTGAATGGTATTTTGGACACTACTATTATGGTAATAGCATGGTATATAAATACAGTAATCATTCAGTACCATGGTAAATCTCAAGTGATCGCTTTACCATGGTAACACCACAGTACTTAAACCAGAGTAAACTGAATAAATGTCAAAAAAGGCTTTTGCTTCTTTATTAGTAAAGTTCAATGAAGTTCATGATAATCAAGGATGTGTCACTATCAACGGCTCATTGTGCGAGGGCAGATTAGAATTGCACACATCGTGACAAGTTTGCACTTGAATTGTCTGCAGTACATGTCAGTGCCAGACTCATGTTTCTAAGCTCACCTCCTAACATAAAACTTCACTCCACGGCCAATCAGACGCTTCTGCCTGTCACCCAACTGTCAGACAGGGCATGCAGACAGATTTGCGTAGGACTGAAATGAGTCAGGACGACACAGACAGAGAGAGAGTGAGAGAGAGAGAGAGAGAGATGCGCTTGCCCCGGTGGCAGACGCCAGCAGCCCCTCCAAACTACACAGTAATACAAATCTTTATTTGGTCGTGAGATGTTGACAGGTCAATTGAACAGAATGAGTCTAGTTTATGATACAGTTGTCAGAGGCGGTTAGGCCCGGAGTCTGTTTATCTGACTACTCGAGATATTCCCACAATCTCTCTCTCAAACCCCAGCACCTCGAGGTTAATTACTTCACCAATTTGAGTAAATGGCATGCCATAGTCCCATCTGTCTCCATTAGTTCCCCACTATTTCTCAATTTACGAGGATGGGGGTCAAGGCGCCGGGTGCAGGAGGGATGTAATAAAGCATGCGATTTTATGTTTACACAAATGCGAGAGCTGGGGCATAAATAACAGAAATGTATCTCTCAAATGGTGAGAGCATTCATAATAATGCTGCTCTTTAAAAAGCCGTTTTTGAGCCATTCTCCACCGGCCATAGAGAATGAAAAACATGCCGCACTAAAAACTAACAAGCCAGTGAACAGTGGTAATAAATATATGGGCCGCGGCAGCACTCTAACAGGGTGGAGGGGCCATTACGGCTTCGGCGGTCTGTATTCTAGTGGCCGGGTATCAATGCGCAGCGAACTGGTCAGTGTGACCTGTACAGTCGTACAGGATGTGCATTAAGCTATTTTTATTAAAAACTTGGAATGGTTATTTAATATATTTGCAAAACAAAATAAAAGGCATCCAATACAAAAATCCTTATAGTGCTTAATAAGGATATTTTTCTCCTTATAACATAATAATAATAATTTCTTCCTTTTTCAAGTAAATTATATGTAATTTGCTATATTTTTGTGAGATTTACCTTGCAATATACTTTTTTCACAGTTATTAAATATTTCTGCAAAATAAAAAACAATCTGGTAACACTTTATTTCGATAGTCCACTTTAGACATACATACTAACAGTAGGTAACTTTGCAGCTACATCAACTAGCAGTATTAGTAAACTGTCTGCTTACACTTTAACACTTCTAACACTTTATTTTGATGGGTCCACAGCAAACAACTTACTATGAGAAACTATGCAAGTACTGGATATGTGGAACTTATTCTACTAACCCTAAATCTACCCTAACAGTCTCTGAGAATTAGTTGACATGTAGTTGACATGTAGTTACAAAGGTACTTTTAGTAAAGTGGACTATCAGAATAAAACGTAAATAATCGTAATACAGAAGGGGGTGGTAGATTTTTATTTTTTAGCTGGCTGTGTTGTCTGTTTAACTAAATTGAACTAAACCACTGATTCACCATCATGACAGCAGTAGACAAAAAAAAAAAGACTTTTTCTTAACATCCACCATAATAATTCAAAAATAAACTATGCAAAATTAAACAAATCTGTATTTATGCACTTCCTTAAAGCTTTACTTTACTCTAATGATATAATGTAAACCCTAGAACTGCTAAAACATGTCAATCCAAAACTCTATGAAAAGCCCCGCCCACAGTTAAATCTCATTGGTCCACACAGTTGTACAGTAAACTTCAAATATGTTCTGATTGGTTGTAACTGTCACATTGATCAGAATTTTCACATTCTGTGCGAACAATCTAGTTCTTACTTGTTGCAGCTCTTCACATATGGATCATTTGTTAAGAGTAACAGTAATGTATGATTTTTTTGTACTTGCTCCAAAGAAAATGAGGGGATCTAAGACATACAGTACATTATGATAAATCTAATGGAAAGATATTAAGAAATGTACACAGCAGCAGAGAAGAGCTATCACTTTACTACACATGGCATGGCAGAAGCGTCCTTCATCTTCCTCCTTGTGTGTGTATGTGTGCGCTGTGTTATAGGTAGCCAGTGCTAGGGCAATTAATTTCATCGCAAGGTAAATCCAGTCTCCAGATTTCCCCTTCTCTCTTTCACACACGTTATTAGTCTGGCTGTGTCTGCCTCTGCCTGCGTCCCAAAGGATCCATACATTCAGCTGTTAAAGATGACCTTGCCAAGAACACTAAACCGCTAACTTTCCCGCTCCCTCGGTCTCTCTCATTCCAGGCGCTTCAAAACGACGCCGTAACAAAAGAGAGGCTTTTAAAAGCGAATTTTATTTGTTCTGAAAAATACTACCAAGGAAGAAAAAAAAGAGAGAAAGAGAACGCTCTCCTCCACCCACGTCCAAAACCACTCGCACTTCACTCTGTCCCAGATTTTTTGGAGGTTGCCAGAGTTTCTCTCTCTCTCTCCGGCTCTAATCTTTGCCGTATGCGTGGGAGAACTGAAAGTCGCTGGATGCTGGATGGGGCCTCCATGTGTAAACAACAAAGCGACTGTCATTTAATCAGGGGCCCTTTAAAGAGCGACGCCGGAGTGGGACTCCGCTTGCTTTTCCCTTTTCAAGGACAATTGTTCTTTTCGCCCTCCGCTGGCGTGCGACTTCACATTCGCGTAAACAACCCGTCACCGACGAAAACGCTCAACGCCAGCCGCTCCTCAGCTGTCTGCCGTCACTTTGCTTTCGCCGCTTTTGTTTGTGAATTATAAATCTAAATCTATGAGGAAGGTTAAGCATTTCCTTACAGTGTGTTTTTAGCTTGAAAGCACCGTCTGAAGACACGTCCTCGGCGCGGGAATACGATACGCAAAAAGGTAAATTCCAAAAAAGTGAGTGTGGGAAATTACTATTTGTTTTCAATTTCAGATCTAGCAGATTTCTCTACGGGGGACAAGAGAGTATTAATGTCGACGAGGCCGCGGCGTTTCCTCCACGGCCCTGACAGGCCATTAGTCTCTTCTGACAAGCCCGCAACCTGCCACACACTGCAAAGTAATGAATTGGGGGAAAGATAAGGAAATAAACTCATCCTTAATTTCTCTGCCTGCCTTTGTGTAAACTAATATTTTTCTACCCCAACGCGTTTGATATGTTTGGTGTTGCGCTTGCCAAGCTCGGCATCTTTGAAGGATGATGCTGAGACACTCTGGAAATAAAAAGAGGTAAAATATGGGAGTGGTGCTGTGGTATTTTGTTTTTAATATGACACACAATGAGAGATGGACAGGAGGGTCAGTATGTATATATGGCGTTGATCCTCTGCCATTCCTCCTTGCAGATCCTCTCCAGTTCTGTCAGGCTGGATGGTAAACGTTGGTGGACAGCCATTTTTAGGTCTCTCCAGAGATGTTCAATTGGGTTTAAGTCAGGGCTCTGGCTGGGCCATTCAAGAACAGTCAGGGAGTTCTTGGTTATTTTAGCTGTGTGCTTAGGGTCATTGTCTTATTGGAAGGTAAACCTTCCGCCCAGTCTGAGGTCCTGAGCACTCTGGAGAAGGTTTTCGTCCAGGATATCCCTGTACTTTGCAGCATTCATCTTTCCCTCAAATGCAACCAGTTGTCCTGCCCCTGAAAAACACCCCCACAGCATGATGCTGCCACCACCATGCTTCACTGCTGGGACTGTATTGGACAGGTGATGAACAGTGCCTGGTCAGAATCAAGGCCCTCTCTTGGTCTCATCAGACCAGAGAATCTTATTTCTCACCATCTTGGAGTCCTTCGGGTATTTTTTAGCAAACTTTGCAGGCTTTCATGTGTCTTGCACTGAGAAGAGGCTTCCGTCGGGCCACTCTGCCATAAAGCAGTGATGGTTGACTTTCTACAACTTTCTCCCATCTCCCGACTGCATCTCTGGAGCTCAGCCACACTGATCTTTGGGTTCTTCTTTACCTC
>JAUMHR010000072.1:2140857-2156908 GCA_032361145.1 Enteromius fasciolatus | reverse complement strand
ATCATTAGAATAAACTACACTACCTTACATTAAAGTTTTATGTTCAATATATTTTCTACAGCACATACACCTATATATCTATATCTATATCTATATCAGGTTTTTAGGAAGCCTAATCAACTATACACTTCAGGTCTATTGCATTTATGAAAAGAAAAATAAGATATGGTCACAATAAAGATAAACAAATAAATCTGTAAACCAACTTTTTAAATTCATCTTCTACTGTGTGTGGATTTCTCAAAAGGATGCATTTAAAAAAAAAGTCATAGATAACTTTACTATTGAACCAATCGTGGCAGTTACGCTGTGATTCAATAGACTCTAAACAAAGTCACAAGTGTGCCTGAGTTTATTAGACTTATTCAGTGCCACAGAAAGTCTCTTCAAATCTATATTTCATTACCAGGCCACAGGAAATTCAGGAATTCCAGTTAATTGTGTCGATTTTGACTGGCTGCTCGTCTTATTATCTGACGCAGAAGATGTACGCATTCAACAGATAGAACAGATAAACTAATCTCGGGTCATAGAGAACTGATAAAAGGTAAATGAAGTAATTTTCTCTGAGCTTCTGTCCAACTGAGATTTTCATAGCAAGGACATCGCAACAAGGAGAAGTCGGTGTTATTTCTAATTACTTAAAGCAAGCAACAAATTCAATCAAACGCTGCTAGCGATTCAGCGAGGGACTTCAAACGCAGACTCCCATCAAGAAGCTACTCGTGGTGAGAGCTTCTGCTACCAAAAACAATGAATTTCATGTTTTATTCATGCGTACATATACATTCTCATTAGTGGCGGCCACCGTGTGAAGACAGATAGTGTGATTGAGTGGGGATGGGGGGGGGGGGGGAAGGAGCCACTGTCGAAGGCCTTGGGCGATCTGTTGATTGACTGGGCTCCGGTCCCAGCGGTGGTGACCGCCAGGCTTGGTGATGGACACACACTGGAGAATGAATCTGAGCTAGCCTGCAGCTGGGTTGTGCGTCTGGACTCCTTAGTGGCTTCGCAGATTGACCTAATACAAGCCCACTGGCCAGAATGAACCGGGGCAATCCAAGTGGTTGCATGACATGCACAGGACACAGGAATGCTGGGAGACGGAGAGATTGCTGCTCATGTCTACATGGTAAACTTGGTTCTGCTAGGGTTAGGATTAGGGATCAACCGATATGTGCCAATTTTCCTCTAGCTAATATGATTCTTTAGGGTCTTAATGGAAAGTTTGTAATATAGTTTGTTTTGAAATTTCTCACGCTAATTTTCCCCTGTCTTTAGTTCTTTAGAAATCCCTCTGTTCTGTGTACTTCCCTCTTTAAATCTTCACGAGCTCCGCTGACCCCGTCCCTCTTTTCAGAGGTCCTCTCAGAGGATCTTTTTTAGCCGTATTCATAGTGAAACTTGCTAATTAACACATTATTAGGAAAGGCGATTTGCAAAGATTCATTAAAAGACATTATCCTCACTGCTTCTGTAGGTGAGGCTGGATCATGAATGATTTGTGCGAACATAAACGCATTTCGGTTGATCAAGGGCGTGTTTCCCTTCAGAACCAAACGTAACGTTAATCCTCCGCGTCTTCAGTCACTCAGATGACTACTGCTCTGTTCATTACATTCAACAAAAAAACACCTCAATCTCTTAGGAGTCTTGCTTGTCTCTGTGTCTCGGTCTGATGACGGCTCACTCAGGTAAGACACCAGTTCAGTCTGTGTGACACGCTGCTGTCAATCCTCTATTTTGGGTGTGGCCTCTGTCTGTGTGACGCCACACCGACATGCATTTGAGAATGGCTTGATTTCAGAAGAGGCAACTTATTTTTATTAAATTAAAAGAAAACTACTGGTGGATCTTTATCATTGTAGGGTGGTTGTGTACACACACTCCCAGCACACATTTCAGTCTAAACAGCTTGAAAAAGTGCATGTGGCACCAGATAATTTTAGTTAAGTCACATTTAATTTAGCAGTATAGTGAAAATTAAGCCATAAAAATTATTTCATTTATCTTTAAACAAATGAGTTAAACTCTATTTTTGGAAGAAATATCGTACTGTGTGATTATTATTTTATACTGTAGTTGTAGTAGTAGCTCTAAACCAAACTTTTATTTTGACGGGTTGTCATAAGCACCTGTGTGTAGTCTATGCTATAGGTCTATGTATATATGACGATAGCAGTTCTGGGGATGTATTGATGTTTTTATGTCCTCATTTAGTGAGATGGCAGATGTTGCAGTATGTGTGTAGTAAACAAAGCGTGCGTCTGTGCCATTCACATACACGATACAGAGACACGTAGAACATGCAGAATTCATATTTGCCGATATAAGTTCATAGCGCGAGTCAATTTAAGCGTACTGACCTACATTTGATTAATTCATTCAAACTTTGAAACATCCCATAACATTCCGCGTTACACAGTAACTTCCATTTATGCGACTGGATTCCACCATTCCATTCGCGTTTTCCCCACGGAAACTATTTCCCGTTAACAATATTATGTGTAAAAGGATTAAGATTATGACTATACTTCAAGTTATGTTGACGTCTTTTGTCTCATGGTACTTTTAGTGGGTGTTAATATGTACATTTGATCATTTCAAAGGCAAACATAATGTAATTTAACGTGAAACTATGCAAATGGCGCTCTGTGGCGAAAAACACCGTCCTGAGTAACCGCAGACAGATGCTGAAATAGAGCTGCCGGTGCGCGTCACACATCAGGCTTATTAATAGTCAAAGTGCATAAACTACATATCATTTGTGCATTAATGGTTGTTGTGTTAAATAAGGTTTATCAATTAAAGCAAAGCAAGTAAGGATATGTTCTTGTAGAGCTCGTCAGACTCTGTCCTGAAATGACGGACCTGACTCCTGTGTGCAATTCAAACGCCCACAAGACAGCAGCATTTATCGGGGAATCCGATTTTACAAAACCGATACACGATTATGTAAAAATGCTTAAAAATTGGGAAAAATATCAGAAATACTATATATCGGTCAATCTCTAGCTTGGATAACGCTATGCATTCATGTGCATTTACTCAACTGAGGATGCATTTAAAGGGTAGAGCTGTAGTCAAGTCCAGCTGTGTCGAGTCCAAGACCAGACTAGTTGAGTCCGAGTCAAGACCGAGTCCAAGTCAAGTCCAAGAGTTTCGAGTCAAAGTCAAGTCCAAATAAGAGAAAAAAAGACCATATACTTAACTATTGATAATGCATGTGATTCGAGAGACAGCTTATTTCCTATTCTTAGAAAATCATTTTGCATTGTATTCGAATTTTACTAAATGCGTAATAAAAAAAAAAAAATATATATATATATATATATATATATATATATAATAAAAAATTTTTAAAAAACAAGAATAAAGAGGTTTTGGCGCTACTGGGCATGCACACATAAATGCAGTGTCACACTGTACAACAATAATTAGTATTTCATCATTGTAAAGGGTAGGTTTAGCGCTGGGGTAGGTGTAGACACAGGTAGAAAATTTTATTCACAACATCAAATTTTTCAGAACAGCAAATGTACCGGGGGTCATGTGACAAGAACCAACCAATCAGCTTCATCCTTTCTTGTAACAACACTGAAAGCTCAACTGAGATGGAGAAACAGCTGATCATAGCTGTACAAGGAAAGCCATTTTTAAAAATAAATTCTGTAGCAGAGCTACCGCAAGGGATCTTTAGTGTTGGAAATCCATTTATCCTTTGCTGAAATATCCACGTCTTGGGAGAGCACTGGTCATGGTTGCTTAGCAACGGCAGACGCCACAGGAGTGCAAGCATAGAGCGCAGGGGAGTACAGTAACAGCTACTAGTTGCTTTGCAAAGGTATAGAAAGCGTCTAGTGTTTTCCATGTGTTTAGGCGCGACATGCGAGTGTGGTTTTGTTTTGAAGGAGAAAAAAAGCATGTCGCTCGAGACCAACGAGAACATTTGATGAGTTCAATGACCAAGTCCGAGATCGTTTGGGAAAGTTTGGGGTCAGTTTTTTTGGGGGATGAAAATGAACACTTTTATTTAGAAAAAGCACAATAAATTAATCAAAAGTGGCAGTAAAGAAACTTATAATGCTACAAAATATTAGCCTTTTTAACATTGATAATACAAAAAAATACTTATTGAGTAGCAAATACACACATTAGAAAGATAGTATGACACTGAAGACTAAAGTAATGATGCTGAAACATTTTAAAATACACTAAAATAGATACATTTATTACTGTGTTAACTGTATTTCTATCAAATAAACGCAGCATGTTTATTTTTAACTGAGAAACAGATTTTCTTTTACTTCTTTGTATTCGGCCAATTCCATTCAGATTCCATGTTATAAACTGAAAGGAAGCTAATTTACAATTCAAAATTGTCCTATTTGCTTACACGAACATGGAATGTGATTTTAATGCATAATGAGGATCATCATCAAGAATTTTCTAGCAACGAGGGTTACCATCGAGACTCGTCCAACTTTTCTGCTGACCCTGTCACCTTCTTAGCCAACCCCAGTGTTAAAGCAAATTCAGCATCACAGCGGTAATGCAGAGATGAGAGCGCAAAATCCTAGACCGTCAGGGCCACTATCAAGCGGTTTATTATAGATATTAATGAATAATATGGGTGAGCGAAAACTGTTAGTCATGCGTTGAGATAGCAATAGCTAAATGTTTCACGCATGAATCGGTTGGTTTTTCAGCCTGCGCCCGAGTCTCTCGACCCCTCCGCCCGCGGCTCGCTCCCTGCTTGCCTTTAAATGCTAGAAATCCATTGGTTTCGATATGAAGCTCTTTGTGACAGCAAGTAAACGGAGTGATTAAGCCGGGCGAGGGCTATTGAGGGGCAGAAAATGGTGTGATTAAATTGGATGATTTGGGTGAGTCATTTGTGTCCTGTGAGAGACAAACAGTTTTGAGGCCAGACACCTCCATGACCTTCCTCTGAAATCTTAACCGCCTTTACACTTCACTGCAGACAAACACAACACAGTGTGGGAGAGCGGACTGTGATTATCAACCACTTTGGAAGAGAATATCAAATCAAAATTGAACATTATATTAACAGATAATAATAATAAATGTCTCTGGATTTATTGTTACGCAAAGAAGGAGATGTTGTTTTCACATTGTTTAATCAAAATGTAGATGCAAATAAGGCCACATAATTAAGGGAATTTCTTTTGATTACATTTGTTTATTTTAATATGAACAGATATTTTGTAAATTTAAATATTTCATAAATATATGGAAATACATTTGTATTTAAATTTCTTAAGTATGATATACTAGCCAAGTTTGAAATGGCAAAACAATATATACATATATATATATATATATATATATATATATATATTAGGGCTGCCCCGACTAAAGATATTCCTAGTCGACTAACACTTTTAACGATTAGTCGAATAATCGTTCGTTTATGATATTAATATAATAACTTGCGTATATGCAAGGAAAGGTACAGTCCAAGTTGAAGTTTAACACTTCCATATGACAGAAAATGCTAAACGCATGATATTAGGGCATTCAAAATGAAAATCAAGCACTTAACAGAATAGTAAAGCGTTTGAAGTATACAGAGCTTACAGACACAAAAATCAGTGGCCGGAATGTTACAGGCTAATTATAACGCACGATCATAAATCGAGCAATCAGATTGCCTGTGCATTTTAATAATTTATTAATTTTAAAAAATACAAACTGTAACAGTTATATGTCAAACAAACAAACAAATAATAATAAAAAAACAGTTTTGAATAAAATCAACTAAAATGGGGGCACGCAGGGTACGAGCCGGACGATGAGCTCCGTCCTAGCAGGGTTCAAATCACTAGTGCTCGGAGTCCGCTTTTTTCCCGGCTCGCCCCCGGATAGCACGCCAAAATCGCATACGTATATTATTAGATTGAGGAAGCACGAACTCTTGAATATTGTTCAAAATGAAAATGAACAAAAACGAACAATTTAATAAATGCACATGGCACATCGCAGAACGACAAAACTTACAATAAAAAAGGGAAACAAATGAACAGCCTATATTTGATTAAATTGTTTAGAACAACTCTATTTAAGACAAAATGTGGAACAAATAATTTAAAGAACACTAATACAAAAATATAGCAAAGCCGCAAAAAAAAAAAAGACAACGGATGAGTCTTGACTTGCAAACAGACAAATTTTTCTAACAGAATAAAAAAAAACTACTTCTGCATTATATAAAAACAAATAAATAAAAATAATATGTATTTATTTATTTGTATAGCCTACCCATTATAAAAATCCCCGTTTTTTTTAATAGCCTAATCGGATAGCAAACAGAAACACTACAAAAAGGAAATTAAGCATTCTTACCTAAGCTTTCAATGCGATTTTATTTTTTTCATATGTGAGAGGAACACTACCTTGTCCACATTGTTGGGAAGAAGGGAGCTTCTCGACTTGTTCACACTTTGGACTTTTTTCCTGACATTATTATTAGCATCAGCCAGACACCTCTCCCATAAGTGCGCTTTGGTATACCGCGAGGCATGAGAACGCGTGTATCTCTCGTTGCTTTGATGTACTACACTGACTGCGCAGCCCGATTGCATAATTTCACAATATTTTTTTTTTGCGACTAACCGACTAATGAAAATGTATTCGACCAAGCCCTCTTCATATCGACTAACGTTTAGTCGACTATTTGGGGGCAGCCCTAATATATATATATATATATATATAAATTCTGTCAAACAATGCGTATATTTATTTTGTACAGCATATATAAATATACATGCATGTACAATATATATTTAACAAAAACTTTTATGTATATATATATATAAATAGTCCATACATTACTATGGAAGTCGATGTTGAGAACTGCAGCATTAATAAAAAAAAAACGAATATATTTAATACATTTGAAAATAGAAAGTTTTTTGAAACTATAGGTTGAACTAGAATTTTACTGTTGAATTTTGCTGTTTCAGATGTTAGGGTCATTTCTAAGGGGTTGCTATGCAGTTGCTAGGGTGTTCTAGGCGTTTAGTTCTTGAACTTGCGCTTGAGTCTTCATGTCTACTGCACCACAAACACAAAAGAAATCGAAGAGCGCAGTGACGTTTTAAAAGCAGGATATCAAGGAATTATTTTTGACGTTTTGATTTGTGCAAGCCTATAAAGCTCTGTGACAACTTGGTTTAATTATGAAATATATTACAGCTGCCTTAGTCGAGCCAATTAAATTTGATTGGATACTTTCTTTATTCAACAACCTCTTTTCATGTCATTCTAATTTACTGTCAAAGCAGTCTGAATATTGGAAACTAAATTATTTACTACAGCCCATAAGCCAATAATGTTCCATTTGTCTCATACTGAGAGAGTCTACACTAACAAGATTATTAAGGACATTACTTGTAATAGTAAATGCCCTTCACTTTATTTGAGGCTCACGCTGTGCTTTCAGACGTTCCACTTCAAAAGAGCAGCACTCAGAAGAGACTGTGAGCGTGAGACGCTCAGGTATGGCCAACCACCAAAAAAAATTACACGATAAGCAGGCAAAATCTGTTGAAATCGAATGAAATCTAAAGTGCCCCTATTATGGGTTATGAAAGGTTCATATTCATCATCATGCAGGTCAAAAAACACTTTCATTGTCTTATATGCATTACCTTATTTGTTCAGTGACTCCCAAAAGATTCGATCAACGATTCCTTTTTCCAAACCCCTCCAGTGATTGGTTAATTAAAATCAGTGTTTGTGAGCTTTTAACGCTTTTAGGTGGCACCTAGTGGCAAAGAATGAATTAGCATTTTTATTCAGACCAACTTGAAAAGATCAACAAGTGGGCGGGCAATATGCTAATGATTCATTTTGACATCAACAAAAAAAAGTATTTATTTCAATGATTCAATGAGTCAACACTTTCTTTTAAGAGACAATAACTTTATACAGGGAGCACTTTCAGATTTAAAACTTTGCATAAAAGGTCATGAATAGGGGCAATTTAAAACCAGCATTCAGGCTCCTTTAAAACTCGCATCTACAGAAAGAAAAAAAAAACAAAACAAAAATCTGCTGGTGCGGCGGAGGTCATTTGTAATACTTTGTGAAGATATTAGCCACAGCCGACTACAGGTTCAATCACGGCGCAGGAAAACGAGGCTCTCCATATTCATTCCGACTGTCTCTTGGATTCATTTCTCCATTATTGGCCTATTTGCAAAAGGACTAATTACCAGCAGGCCAACGAGAGTCTAAGCACTCGGCCTATTCGTCAGCGCAAAACACCTCTATTTTTAGCGGAGAAACAATAATCATATTCTCCTTCCACCTGGAAATCTCTAATGTTGCTACTGAGGAAATACAGCCCTTTCTGAAAGTAAACACACACAAGAGCCGACCCAGAGCGTATACAAATACACGCCGCGCTCCTGAGCAAAGCCATTGGGAAACTTAAGGCACCCTGGAGGGCTGTCTCACGCTGGCGCTGCCAACATTGGCTTTGTTGTCTCCATTCAGAAGAAGGATAGACCATTAAAGAGCATAGTTACGCTCAAATATATAGCGGAGTTGCGATTAAGTCTCAGCCCGAACGGCGAGCAGGATTCGCACCTTGCATAGAGAATCTCGCACAAGGGGAATGTGATTTAATAAGGAAATAACGGCCTCGTTCTAGCAATTAACTGCATTTCTTTGGCTGCGTTTGATTTAATGTTAATCAATTCACGGCAAGAAAAAATACGTACAGTTTTTTTTGCTGTTATTAAAACACATTGTTTGACAACAACGCTCCCTCAAGCTGTTTTCGCCTCACGATGCCACAAAAATAAAGGTGTGCTTAGTAATTGTTTCCACGGAAATTACGAATTTCTTTGGTGTGCGTCGGAAAATAAAGAAAATAGCATAAACATGCCCACAGCCTCAATGCAGCCAAAAGCAATTTCCTCTTCTAAATTTAGTTATGCAAAGCCTATGGGCATCATCAGCATTTAGTAATTAGTTTTATAATTACTGCTGTTTTGCTCACTGTCATTCAATTTTTCTTACACCACGACTGGGGAATGGAACATCTCACACTCACAGCTGGGCAAATTACCATCCATTTATTGAGTGAAGGATATCGGTGAGGGCTGATTTTTACCCGTGATGCACGGCTCTGAGCGGCACAACACCTTTGAGCCTGCCATTTTCCACCGAGTCCGGCATGCCAGGGAAGGAGGGGAAAAAAAGCACTTTTTCACTGTTGTGAGGGTCTATTGTGATGCAAACAGCATTAATTCCCTCATTACCATTAACAATGAGTGTGGCACGCTGGTCACCCGGGTAGAGCGCTTTAATCAATGCCCTGCTCTCTGCCAACCCGCTCCGCCAAAGACCCCCTTCACATGAGGATGTTAAAGTGACTGCTCCATCACTTTGTGAGCTGGTCAAAGCCTTTAATGAGATCACGCTGTTGACTGTATGATGGTTTGATATGCTAATCTATTAGGGGTGCACAGGTGGCTATTTGGGAAAGTTGTAGCTGATGCAAATAATGCAACTATATTTTACACAAACAGTAGTTTCCAGGAACCAAAACGCTACATTGCAGTGTTTAAACCGAATACAGAAAGCAGAGTTGTTATAGAGCAATCAAATCATTAATCATGATAAATTGCCTCCAAAATAAAAGTTTTAATTTACATTATATATATATATCTATATATATATATATACGTGTGTGTGTGTGTACTGTGTATATTTATTATGTATATATAACACACACACACACACACATATATATATTAGGGCCGGGACTTTAACTGTTTCATTTAGATTAATTAATTACACAAAAATAACGCGTTAAATTTTATTTAACACATTTTAATACACACAGTAGTATTATAGTATAGTAGCATATAGTATAGCATATAGTAATATTACATGCACACCAAAACCATTCTTAAAGGCACAATAAGATTATTGCAATAAAATATCCAACACACGTGGACAAATGCGGAAGTGGTAGTTATTTACTGTGCATTGATCATGATCATGGATCATGATTACACTCTCCACAATCCCAAAAAACGTAGATGTATACAAGCCAAGGCAAGAAGATATCGTAACAGTCCGTCATTGCGTCATCGAACTCCACCTCTGTTACGGTTTAGAAAATGCGACCTCTAGTGGTGAAAACGTACATATTGTGCCTTGTTAAATCTTATTCAAATATATTATTCATTTTAGTCAATCATTTCATTGCAATGAAGGAAAAAATATAGTAATAAAAAATGTATAAATAAATATAGGTCGAAATATTTTCTTGTTAGCTTGTGCCAGCTAAAAGGCTACTTCTCTATCTTCCTGTACTTCACTAACAAAGCACAGCAAGGTCGCAGGTTTGCTTTCAAGGAAATAAATACACCAATAAAATGTATACAGTTACTGATTAAATTCATATTGATTGTAAATGCATACTTGTTATTGTGAAGCTATAATCTTAAAGTAGAGAAGGGTGGTATAAAACAGCGTGAAGCTCACAGGTGTAGCTAAATGTCAGGCGTGAAGAAAACGAGACGTCAAAGATGTAGCGAGGGGGAGAGGAGGGGGAGTTCTCTTCAAGGTCTCTCCGAGTTTATTGATGAAATTATGCTAATTGGGACAAGTACATGGACATTTGGCTGCTACTCTGGAAGGCATGTCTTTACGTCAAAAAAAAAAAAAAAATGAAGGAAACTTTTTATGTCGAATAAAACGCTTGAGTTTATGAGGTGCCGAAGGACAGTGTCCCAAAAGACAAGCCGCAAACAAAGAAAGGAGATGATTACGAAATCTTTTTTTCCTTCAATATAAACAAGTGGCTTGAAAAGCAGGAGGTTTGGTTGCATTGTGCTGAGTGACACATCTATGTGATGCAGCAGTCACCAGAGATCAAACGCTGATAACCAGCGAACACGCGGCGGCTTCCAGCGCAGCCTCTAATAAAGACAGCGGGCCGCCACATCTCAGGTATTAATCACACACAACAAAGCACTGTGTGTTTCTGTCAGTATGTTCCACGCGCTTCCACTGACTGCTGAATAAATTATAACCCCACTGATGAGAAAACCGCCAATACAAACAGGATGTTTACAGTAGAACACCACAACGACAGAACAAACCCACACCTGAAGAAACTACAGCTCAACACATCTCAGGGTTACTTCACCCCAAAATGAAAGTTCTGTCATTAATTACTCATCCTCAAGTTGTTCTAAACCCCATAAGACCTTCGTTCATCTTCAGAACACAATTAGGAAATTTTTGATGAAACCAGGGAGCTTTCTGACCCTCCATAGACAGCAACACAACTGAAATGTTCCCAGCTCCAGAATTGTAGTAAATGTAAAATGTGACACCAGTGGCTCAACTTCAGTTTTCTGACACTGTGAGAATCCTTTTTTTTGCGCAAAGAAAACAAAAATAACATAATTTACTCCAGCATTCCTCCCCCCTGTGTTACGTCTTCCACCATTTTCGTTGTTTACTCAGGTTTCGTCCCAGACAGCAACATACTGTAGTATTGGCCCAGGTCCACCCCACATCTGGCCCGTGTGAAATCTATATGAGCCAAATGTGGGCCGGAACTCATTTCAATGTGGTCATTAAGTGGTCACTGAAGACTAATAATGCTGAAAATTCAGCTTTTCATCACAAGAATAAATTCTATTTGAAATATATTAAAGTAGAAAGCAGTTATTTTAAATTGTAACAGTATTTCAACATTTTGACTGTATTTTTGATCAAATAAATGCAGTCAGACTTTTTTCAAAAACATGAATCTTACAGTCTCCAAACTTTTTACCATTAATGTACATCTACATATTAACAGCATACAGCTATAAAATACATTTGGATAGAATATGAATATGAATTGATGAATTGATCTTAGGGCTTCCAAAACCTCAATTGTCTCTCAATTTAATCTCACCACTATCCAGGGGAAACAATAATAAAGTTTCAATAATTGAGGTGTTTTGTATTTATTATTATTATCATTATTATTTTTGTTGTTATTATTTCTTTAAAAAAATTCACTTCTATTAATCAAGGATGCATTAAATTGATTGAAAGTGGCAACAATGAAATTTATGTTACAAAAGATTTTGTAAATTTTATATTCATCAAAGAATCATAAAAAATGCATAATTTAATAATAAAAATTGAGCACCAATTATAAATGTTAACTGAGCAAATCACCATATTAAAATATTTTCTAAAGATCATGTGACACTAAAATTCAGCTTTGCGTCACACAAATAAATTCCATTTTTAAATACACGCGAGTAAAAAACATTATTTTAATAGTAATATTTTTATCAAATAAATGGAGTCCAAATTTATGATTGTTAGTGTACTTCAATATACTGTAGAGTAAGAATATACAGCTATAAAATCAATTTGCATAGAATTTAAATATGAATTTGATCTTGGGGAGGGAAACTGATGAGGAACGTTCAAATTGAGAAATTATTAATGCCTCCATTTCCTCTCCACTGAATCTCATCGCTGTCTAGGAGAAACAATTGAGTCGTTACAGAGATCTCATTTGTGATTTCTCTCCCTGTGGGCCCCGGCGGTGCATGTAAAATAATTTCGCATTTCACTCAATTAATTCCCCTCCGCTAATATCAGTCTCCCAGCAGCCGTTGGCGCAAGATGTTTACGCCCTGGGTGATTAAGACAGAGAAGCGAGTTTTTGACATTCCGACGGAAAGCTGCTATTTTGCAAACATTTCAGCCCATTTGGAATTCCTTCCATAAAAGGACAACTGGCATATGTGTCCTCGACTCGGCGACTAACTACAGGCACAAAACGTGTCAATTGTGCAGGCAGCGCTGTAGAGTTTGGGGGTGTGCGCTTGGTGAAGTGTGGCATTTTGGCGACTGCTCGCTGCTCTGCATGCATGAATAATGAATGCACAGGTGGTGGAGGGGGGTCAGGGGCCCGCGCCATCCTCCAAACAACAGAAAGGTCATGCTTGTTTGTGCAGTGTCCTTCAACAGATGTGAAACGCTTCTGACAGAGACTAGCAAATTTCGGTTAAAACGCTCCAAAAAAATTAGTTGATGGGTCAATTACGGTAAAGGTCAACAGGCGCGAGAGGAGAGAGGCGGCTAGCGCGCGACTTATGATAATAAATCAACACTTGAGAAACCGAGGTCAAATTCTTTCAGCTGCGATGCCAGTAATACAGCCGGCTTTTATAACAGATAAAGGCCTGGATTCTACGCTTTGTCACCCTGCTTTTGCATTCAAAAGAAGGCGGCTTTGTTTTAATGGTGTTTGGCGACTTTCCGCCATACAAATGGCAGCTACAAATTGTTCTTTATTTACATGGACACGAAAAAACTGGGAAAATGCAGGTGAATTTTTCTCTAAGCGTTCCGATTCGCATGAGATTTGTCAAACGACACTGTTCGGAGATTTCCCAAAAGGTTATGATCATCAGTTATTATGTAGAAACGCCATACAAGAAGTCAACCTGATTTTTTATCCTTTTCATGGTAAATATAACAGAAGCGGCAGCTCCGGATCTGAGTTTGGATGATCCTTCAGAAATGATTTTACTATGCTGATTTGCTGCTAAAAAAACGCTTCTTATATCAATGTTGAAAGCAGTTGTGCTGCTTAACGTTTCAGTGCTTGACTAGTAGTGACTAGTTTAAAGAAACAGTCCTGATGTAAAATAGAAATATTTTTTAACATTTAACATAAACGTATTTACTCTCACTTCTGGTCAATGATATACTGAAAAAAAAACATTAATTTTATTAATTGAATGTCTTTTTTTATGTATTTGCCATTGTTTCTTTATTCACACAGACACAAAAGAGAATTGGAATAATGTGCATAGATTTTCGAAATCGCTTCAGAAATCATTATAATATGTTGATTTGCTGCATAAGAAACATTTCTTGTATCTGATACATATTCTTTATTCACAGAGGCATGAAAAAGATCCATTAGAACACAGGTAGATTTCCTTCTAAGCAAAGAATAATTTCGATTCACATGAGATTTGCCAAACGACACTGTTCGGAGATTTCCCACAAGGTTACAATCATCAGTTATTATGTAGAAATGCCTTAAAAGAAGTTGACTTGATTTTTTTCTTGTTCTCACAGCAAATATTGTATAATAACAGCAGCGGCGCTCCGGATCTCTATGTAAAGTTGCTGGGAAATTGCCTGGAAGTCTGCACTGACAAATGAACCGGCTACTTCCAGGCCCGAGAAACAATATCGTTTTCCTCTGGCTCACCTTGACTGGTGCACACAAACAATCAGAAGGAGAAACAGGCCCTGCCCTCTGAGCTTCGGGCCTGATGCAATAAGTCACCATATGCTCATATTAGCATGCTCTGCATTATGGCGCCTCCTGGTCAGCTGTACGCCAATCAAAACACATGCATTTCTTTTAGTCTAAACAACAATCCGGCAGGAGTCAGTGGAGGACGAGGAGAGAGAGGGAGCCGCTGTAGGTCAGCCTCATCTCTACGCTCCGATCGGAAAATAAACAGAGATTCATGAGCTCGGAGGAATCGGGAGCGGGGCTGAGTATCCATTAGCTCTAGCGATGCAGAGCGGCAAAACGGGAATCGATAACAGGTTCTGTTCAAAATGTAGTGCAAATAAAATGGCCCGCGCTACTGATTCAATTCAAACGGCTGCTGTCAATGAGATGGAAGGACACAAAGAGCCTCTCGTTGTCCTGGAGGGTTTGGATTCACCTTGCTGAGCGTTCATTAAAACATGGGGATGCGATGTACTTTATTCATTTCCTTCTCTTACATCATTTCCTGCACTGCATGTCGAGCACGTTGATGTCGGACGTGGAAAAGGCAACAGTCCTGTGGACCGGCTCTACACCGAATTATTCACCATATACATTTTCTCATTAAAATGCATGCGCCTCTTCAAAGCGAGACAACAATGATACCATCTGTTGTGTGCCGGCCGGAATAAACAGAACAAAGCCGCTGAAAACTGCAACAATTTACTGCTGCCTCTCACAACATTCATGGTATTACGGCCGTGCCAAATGTACAGTAAATAATTCAAACTTAAGTGCAAAGTAGCTGTAATAAATTTACTAAAATTAAACAAAATCACATAAACGGAATGGATCATATATAATATCATATAAAAATGTAAAAAATATATAATAAATAATAAAATAACATTATTTAAAAAATGTTTTGGATTGTGGTAAATTAAATATGAATTAATATTTCATTTAAAATAAATAAATAATAAAACAAACAGTATAAAATAAAAGTTTTACCTATAATTATATATATATATTTTTGTAGAAACCCAGGTGCTAGGAACATGTTACTGTCAGGGCAAATACTCTGAAAAAACCCATAGCAAATGAAATGAGCATCATCTTTTTTAAATATTACATTTAGCCACAGCAGTCAACTCTAACGAGAAGAGCAAGTATCGAGCACATCTTTTTTATTTTCATTGATCCGGACTGCATCCTTTATCACCAACCAATTAGTATTAGTTGATTAACCAGGCCCATTACTCACCTAATCGTTACAGTCCAACTAAGAATCCATAGTTACTGTAAAATCTATAGGCTGCTTCAGCGTACTGACATATGTAACTAATTAGGCTTCTGTAGGGCATGACACGGTCTTGTTTATTTATAACCGACAGCTATTTTTCTTCTCAAGCCTGTAGTGCAGCAAACTCCAGTCAGAAGGGAGCGAGTTATGACTGTTGTGCACATCTCACTTGACTTTTTTATTTTATATCCACAGCTTCATTGTCTACTTCCTGTCCTTGCTGGAAATGTACTAAGATGGCAATGTGTCCACTGACAAACATCTGACAATCATCCCACCTCTGGCTTGCTTAGTTGGTGGCACCTGATTTCTAGTGATTATCGTCGTTTTGATTACAGAGACCATCTTTGCATTTGATAAATAAACAGATTAATCTGGTCATTATACATTACCATCACTCTGTTCTCCTATTTGATAATGTTCAGTGCTTTGCTACAATCTGTATT
>JAUMHR010000072.1:2105618-2124753 GCA_032361145.1 Enteromius fasciolatus | reverse complement strand
CTGAGTGCTTGAATTTATACACCTGGGGCCAGGCCAAGTGATTAGCACACCTGATTCTGATCATTTGAATGGGTGAGAGAAAACTTTTGTTAATATAGTGTATATATATATATATATATATATATATATATAATTGTAAAACCAATTTTGTTTATTTCACAAATACAGTAAAAGAAAAAAAATATCTATTTAAACGATGTTCTAAAGGACAAACCAAAAACTAAATAAAATAGAATAAAGAAAAAAAAAAAAAATGCTAACCAGGGTTCATGTAAATGGTAAAGCTAATATAAAGTTTTTCACAAAAAAAAAAGAGATAAAAAAATCAACTTTACAAAAACAGATGCTACCCAAGGTGATGTAAAATAAAAAATAAAATTCTATATCAAATATAATTTTTTTTCCAGATATTATTTGAATTTTTCTACAACATTGCACAGAGTCAAGCTGTTCAACCCTTTCTGACTCGTCATGCACAGTACACCTGTAGCACATCTCCTTCCTAAAGTTACAGTGTAGGTAGAAGAACCATTTGATGCTAGAACGTTCTGCTGACAGAGTGAATTTTGCACGGGTAAATACCTTTCAATTTATAGTCTTCATGCATTGTTCTTTATTTATCCGGCTAACGTGCACACCTCCGCAGTGTGTTTGTTTACCTGTGTTTGCTGTTATTTATGGTGTTTGTTGCATGTGCAATTTGTATAATGTGCTAATAAAACACTCGGTGAGACAGTGCACAATCTGCTTTGCGAATGATAAAGGAGCCGGAATGGGGACGGCCGTTATCTGAGCTCTAATCAGAATTCATATTGTTAACACACTGCCAGCACTTCCAGTGCCTCTACAATATCAGCCATATTATTATCATAGAGCCACTATAAAGGATATTGCCGGCTATGGCAAGCTCTTATCCACGGGAATGTGGCATTATTGCTTTTCACATCAGGTCCATATCAGGGTGACAGGACGTCACAGGACACTTCAAGGTAAAGGAGAGCAATAAGATCTACTGTAATGGCTGTTTCAGTGAGCGTAGAAATAGTTTAGGAAGGAAAATAAATGTTTCAGAATACAGACATATAATATTTATCCATTTTTCCACAGCGCTGAAAAATGACACCAGCATTACGGATGGAAATACAGATGACAAAAGCCAAATTCTGATTGATTTACTGGGACAGAAAAAGCCAGAGGACATTTGTATTGCTCCGAGGTTGATCTTTCATAGCTCAGGAGACTTAATGGAGTTCTCAGTCATGTGTCATGTAAGTGTGAATGCTGTCTCAGATGCGCTTCTGAGGAGCAATAAAAAGAGAAGCTAATGGGACATACATTAGTAGATCTAAAATGAACCTGAACAGCAGCATGTTTGAGATCAAAATCAGTGTCCTCAACTAAAACTAAAACATTCATTGATATAGAGCTGAAATTAAATACAATGAAATAAATCTTGAAGCAGAACAAAAAAAAAAATTCATTAAAACTATATCAAAATATTTAAAAGCGTAAATGACAGGACTGAAACCAAACCTATAATCATATTTAAATATTAATAGAATAATATAAACTTCAATTTCAGACTATGGTATCTCGGTAAACTGTCTAAAAAGCTAATTCTGTTAAAAATTAGTATTATTATTCTGTTAAATAATTATTAATTTAATTATAATTTTTAAAATAAATAATAGTCTAAAAAATAAAATGACATCTATAATATTATTACAAGTATTAGCTACTAATATTATTAAGAAGGAGATGATGAAAAATAACCATAACAACAAAAATAAATCGAATAATAACATAAAACAAAAACTGAAAATACAAAAACAAATACTAATTGCCAATTTCTAATATACAATACATTAAGATGGTTTAAGCATAATATAAAATTGTAACAGCTACTATTATTATTATTATTATTATTAATAGTAGTGGTAGATTAGTGTTAAAATGTAAATGTAAATTAAAAATGAAAATATAAAGGTTCAAAATAGTAATATAAACCATAAAAGTATATAAATAATCTTTATATAACACTGCACTTTAATTGCAGCTATGATATCTTTTTAAATATATATATATATATACACACACACACACACACACACACAGTCATCAGTTTTGCTAAAATAGCTAATAAGTAAATTAATTTGTTCTCGATTTAATTTTTTCTCATTGCAAAATACTGAGGGTAAACTATATAAAAACATTAGCTAAATATAATATTAGCATGACCATAATAATTCAGAGCATGAAATGCGACACATAGCACTAATTCAGGTGCGGTGTGTGTGCGCATACACATGAAGCCTCTGTGCTGAAGTGGAGCTAGCTTGCATTTTCCACCATGATTTCCCATCTGTCACCCAATCTGAGGTCTCACAGACCCCAACACTTGGTGATGCTCTTCGTCAACTTCCTTCTATCTCTTTCTCATGATGCTCATTAGTCTCTGGGCCTTCATTGGAAGGAAGCGACTTTATGAGCCCCAAACGACAAATTCTAATCTGATTCGCAGCAGAGTAATTAAGCAATTGGATTTTTAAAGAGCAGCATGAGTGATTAAGAAAACAGAAGATCACAAGACAACGGACAGATGCTCTGTTGGCAGCTCATTCTCATTTTAGGGGGTATTATAAACTAAATATGGTTGTTTATTAACAAAACATTCTGTCTCTTATTATAATCAGTTGACTACTGGTAAGAAATTGCTAATATTACTTTCATCTGAATTAACATCAGGTTTTTTCCCCCATTTTTTTCTTTACACCCATTAGATGTCAAAAACTCTTTATGTTTATTGGTATGTCAACCGCCACGATTTCAAAACTATCTTTGACTGATATGGATTTTTGATGGCGGGTGCCAATATCCTATATTTACAATATAAAGACACTTACCTGTTGATATTATCAACACTGTCAAAATAAAAGTCCTGCTTACGATGTGGCCACCAAACAGAAAAAGTATCCATCGATGCCAATATTGAAAAATTGTCAAATATCATATATTATGTCAGCTTTGGTGAAATAACGGTTGACCACTAATCAAAATACTCAATATTTATTTTTCTCTACACCCATAAGATGTCAAAACTCCATTTATCAATATGCCATTTAATGCCAACCGTCCCAATTTTAAAGCTAGAGCCTGATCGATAGGGATTTTTGATAGGTGATGAACGTACCTTAGTTGGCTGATATAAAGCCACTAAGGCACTGGCATTCTCAATACTGTCAAAATAAAGCTTATAACACATCAGCCAAACAAAAAACTTAAAGGCCAATGTCGATACAGGCCGATATATCGGTGTTGATGAAATTGAACACTATTCGAAACACTCAATTTTTGTCTTCACACCATTAGATGTCAACCACCACAAGTTCAAAACTATCTTTTACGGATATGGATTTTTGATAGCTGATGTCTATATGTCCATGGCCAATATAAAGCCACTCAGGCATTGTTATTTTGATCCCTGAATACAAGTGCAGCGATAGAAATAAAGACGCAAGTTTGTTTGTTCAGTACTCAGCAGCCCTGTCTCTTCTTTATCCTCCTCTGTCTTTATAAATCACAAGGAAGACACGACAGATATATATATATATATATATATATAAAGAAAAAGCCAAATATCATGCCAATATATCGGCTTTGACAAAATAATGGTCAACCACTAATCAAAACACTTTTTTGTTTAGACCCAAAACATTTGTCATTATGTCAACCGTCACAATTTCAAGAGAGACAAAATGATAAATTAAGAGATTCACTCTTGCATTTAAACGCAGATGTCACTCCCAAAACCCAGACGTGGCCAAAATGTTGTCTTAGTTTCACATAAACAGACATTTTCACCTGGACATCTTTACAGCTGGAGCTAGTTTGAAGAATCTGGGAGAGCAGCGGCGTTCTGGCAGGCCTGAGACGGCCCACACCGCTTGATGGAATATTTAAGACAAGGACAGACTTCCTCTCTCCATCTGCCCAGAAAAAAAAAAACACCCTTCTAATGTGTTAGACAGGTGGCCTGCTGAAACGCCAAATCCACTGGGTCTGAACACGATTAAGAACTCAAATTAGCCCCTGCTGAGAATATGATTTCTATATTTAGACCTGTCAGGAAAAGTAACAGCAACAAACAATCCAAATGGTGCACCACTGACAGAAATGAACTCCCTGGATCAATTGAGCAGACAGATGTCAGTCTTTAAGCTCAAGGCCAAGATTTATTTTGAGAACGCTGATGAGCGAAACACCAGTATCGGCAGTGAAAAACAAACGATGAATATCATGATCTAATTTTCTTCTATTATGATTTGTAATGACATTTCTGAACAAGTTAATGTCGACTCATTTGAACAGCTTTCTTTCTTTCCATACCTGACACTACTGCAGCTGTGATAATACGGTCTTCCTTTACATAACTTTTCGCTGATATCTCCCTATGAAGTTTCCAACCCTGAACCAAATACTACTGTTTCATTGAAATAAGATAAAAGATAGGCATAATGGACAGAGAGATGTGAAAGGTAGAGATCACAATGTAAAGAAAATTGCCTGAAATTTTCAAAGATGGTGAGAAAGTGCTAGACAGAGAATGCGGCAGAGGACGAAGGGCCAATATAAACAGCCCGTATCTGAGACTATTCTACAATCACAGGGTTCAGTCAGGACACGAAGCAATTTGAAAAATGCTCTCACGGAGTCATCTTTCCTATAGATTCTGCTCCTGCCTTTCACTTTCGCCACGTACGTTCAATCTGAGATTCGTAAATGACTGAACATACGTTTTAGTCATTTTGTTGTGTCATTTTTATTATACGCATTGATTTAGTTTGAATATGTTTGACAGTTTTTCTTTTGTTGTTATATAGTGCAATATAATATATATATATATATATATATACTGTGTGTGTATGTATATATACAGTATATATATGTATAGTATATTTATATTTCATTTCTAATTCCATTGTGCTCAATTATGCAGCCACCATTTTTTTTTTTACATAATTAGAATTTTATGTTTTCAAAATGATTCTTGTGACTCTACATTTTTTAATCATTGCCACTATTTACTATAAGTCCTTTCATCATTTGCTAGATTTAAACTACAAATGACTTGTTTTCATCACAACTGGATTATTATGTTTTTCAGGGGGAGGGGTGTTCATGTAAGTGTATGAGACCGTTCACCAGTGTTTTAATTTGCCAGGTTTAAACAGTGAATCGAATCATTAGAGAATTAACAGCACGATTCTTTCACTTTTTTCCTCTCAGAAACATTACGCAAGTTACATCTGGAAGGCCATTTCATGTTTTCGTTAGTAATAAATCGTTAAAAGAACGTTAAAAGTCGGCTAAGAAAATATCCCAGCATTACCCACCCGAAGCCGCCCACGTGGCCGAGCGCCATGTGACTGATATCGCCCGAACGCTGGCTGATTAATCTCCATTTTTTCTGAAGTCTACCTTTTTTTCCGTCCATATGATGTTCCATCCCAAATGAAAGCAAGATTAATCCACGTATCTGCGCTGATAGGCCGCACTAATGGATACGGCCATTAGGGAGTCTGTGAACAGCCTGACAAGGTAACTCATTTGCTGGGGAAAAATAAGTGGTTTGATTTCGACCCACCTCACAACGATGACACATTTGGACTTCTCCAAAGTTGCTTCTGCACTTTCATCATCATAATGAGACGATTTCTAACTTTTAATTAGAGCTCAGAGCACCTCTACTGTAGGCCTCCGAGAATGCTGGCTAATGTCCTCACTCAGAATCGAGAGCGTTAGATTGGTTTGCGTAGCCTCGGGACGGAATCGGGCGGATGATTAGTTAAAAAATACTTTAGCTTGTCGGATAAACTTTGCGGATGGTGCTTAACTCTTTTTAATTCAAGAATATTGCTCCCGAGACACTTAAAAAGACATAAACAGGCGACTTCTGCTTTTATTTAGAAGCAAGTGCAGTCGTGCTTATGCAATATTTAGTAGCTTTTCATTTAGAGAATAAAAAACGACTGACCCACTGCGTCCACCTCATTCCAAAGCTGATTTGCCAAACCTCTGTCTCATTCCGGCCCCCACTTCTTCTGTTTACATAGTGATTTACTGACTGAGATTGACAGATAATTACATCACCCCAAACAGTCACGCGAACGCAAAAGCAAAAGCAAACAGCCAGTGCATGAAAAATAATATTTTGACATAGCTGACTGCATTCAACATCTCATATACATCAATTCATGCTGTCAGGGTGGGGATAATTTACTTTTTCTACTCTACGGCAGAAATTGCAGCAACAATATTTTGCATATTCTTAAAGCTTCTCCTGTATATTACTTTTTACTGTTTGGTAAAAGAATTTTAACGCAGTTTCTGGCATCCAAAACCCAAAGAGACCTCAGGAGAAAAAAACACCCTTAAAAACATATGTTTAAAATCTAATCTTTTTGAAATGAGTAAAGCCAAGTAAACTACAAATGAATCAAATACATAATACGTATTGCAATGTTTTATTAAACCGTCTCAAGAAATCTAAAGTAATGTGTGCTGTAACGTCAGAGTGGACTGCAACTTGTCAAATGTCAATATACTGGTCACCTTTCCACAAATGTATTGTTAGAAAAAGAAGAAAACGGACATATTAAACATAAACTTGAACCTTAAAGTTGGCACGCAGTTTGGATTATGCTAATTTTCATCAACAAAACCAGTTCTGAATGACAATAACTATGACAAAAATAAAACAAATAAAAGCAAGACAAAATGTTAGGGAGGGATGATTTGTGAAGAGATCCATCAGAACTAATAATGTGTTAAATTATTATTAGTTGGGAAGTTGTAATGGCGATGCACCAGCTAAAAAACAAAAACATTTGGCAAGTTCTTTAACTCTACTTCAAAAATATATCCACTTAAAGCATGTTTTGCTTTTTTATGTTTTTATATATTTTCTAAAGGTTCTATAAATTAAATTGTAATATATTTATTGTAATTGTAAAATACAAAGCTAGTTTTGTAACATGACAGTTTCATTTTAAATGGAAAAATATATAGAAATGTCATTAAATCAATCCATTAATACATGCTGAATTATTGTGTTTACTAACAGACACGCCACAAACTACTGTAGATTTAGCTCGCTGAATAAAATCCTAGGATATTTAATCAACTAAAACTACTACATATCTGCTGTGAGCACTTTTTTGACCTTAAAATATCATAACTTGATCTTCTGGTAAAATGGCATCCTATCATTTGGCACATTGATATCCAAGAAAAAAAAAAAAAAACAGTTTTGGTCATTTTTGAATGTACATTTTTTCCTTTTTAATTATTTCTTTCTTTATTTCTGTTGCATTGTGTCTTGAAAGGTGAAATGTATCATTTCTGCACCGCTATACTGTAGTCACCAAACAGAACTGCAAAAATAATGACTATAATAAAACAGAAAAACCTGTCCAAAACTCAAAAAACAATGTAGTCGATGTCAATTTGCAAAACTCAATGTAGCTACAGTACGTTGGGTTGTTCAAATAAACAGATTCATATTTTGAAAGCACCACAGACATACAAATACTTGTACATGCACACTTCCCCTTTCTTCCTGACTATACATCTATCCGTCGTTTCTGTTTGCATCAAATGAAATGCGTCATCCACTCTACCTAAACTCTATACGTCCAGTGTTCTTCTAGTGCATGTCCTATGCTAATCTAATAACAGCCCTAGAACCGCTGTTTGCTCTTTCATGCACGGTAAAGAGGGCGCAACAGTTTGGCGACAGGCAGAAAACACAGAGCCTCCACCTCAGGCCGCAGTCGATGTGTTTGTTTGTGTATTTGCCTGTGTCTGCGGGCTCGCTGGATTTAATAAACATCGCCGGCGTGGATGTTTCTAAGTCGGGGCTCTTTGGCATGGCCCGTAATAGCAGTGGAGCGCCGGCTCTCGCTCTCGCGGCTTGAGAGGCCATTACCCGAGCCAGCGTGCTTTTCCAAGCAGTACGCCACTAGCAGCCATGTTTATTCATGACACAAGCAGCGAGACCTGCAAGGTGACTACCTGTCAGGAGCTGCCAGCTTCACACAGCTCTCTCACCCTGATTCCATCTGATAGATGGGAGGAACTGGCTGCTGAGAGTGTGTGTGTGTGTAAAGAGAGTGTGATCTGGGCCTAATTTACAGACATTTGGAGAACACGCTGTAATAAGCAATACCTATATGGATTTAATGTGTGAAGTGGACCCATAGAAAGACCAGACAGAGAACGGATGGTCCTGCTACTGTGCATGGTATCCATGTCCATACTCACGGTGCTAGATCTATGAAAGCTGACTCACTGTTACATAAAGTCAATATTAACTTAATAAAAAGTAAAACATACAGATAATGTATATCAAATTAGAAATAATTATGTTGTTTTCTGTTGATGAAATAAAAAAAGTCAAGTAAGCACTGAAAAAAGTATTAAATATATATATATATACACATTATACACACATTTTAATTAATTTTCCTGCCCTATACTATTTGCTAAGTTTCATATTAAAATAGTGTAAGAGGGCATTTGTAGCTCATTTTATTTCAGAAATGGGAAATAAAACAAAAAAAAAAACAGACTGGATGACAAGTCTTTATGTAACAGGTGGTTTGAACGTTACTGAAACATTATAAAGAAAATGAATAATAGCATGCATTTAAAAATCACGCACAGTAAGACCCTGCACGTTTTGAGAATGTAACAGCAGACTGTTTGCAATGATTTTACTCCTAATTACATTAAAGAAGTCACTCTATAGCAGTGATAATAAACACATATATCTGATAGATGCTGAGCAGCCCTTGGTGCAATGCACAAACGTCTAAAACGAAGCTTTTGGCTCCTAAAGTACTTTTAATTTTTACATGCAGGTAAGCATCCGTGCAGCAGCAGGAGTTACTTTATCTCGCAAAACAACAGACAAACTAAGCGTTCCTCCAGGTAATAGACTCACAGCCAATGCCACGGTCAGAACCGCCCCGCTCTGACGACTCCATGCCTTTTTAATCTTATCCTGTTAATATTTTAGAAAAAGCTTACAGGCATATGAATCAATTAATTATCGCTGGTATGCGGCTCATGAATAGTGCACATGGTCTGTGCCAAATACACATGTCAATCATAGCTCAGCAACAGCTGGGTAATTACCGCCGTCCACATCTAAAGACGGCTGCAACGCCACACTCAAAGAGTGTTGTTGCTCCAGGCTCCCAAATTACAGATTACATGGACCTGGATGAACTTAATTTGACTTTGATCTTAATTTTTCTAACGAATGAAAAATAAAACATTAAATTAAAAGTTCTCCGGGCCTCCTTCGTGTTTGGATGGGGAGAAATTAATTTTGTGTGTTTATCGAGACGGCTAAGCGGGAGGGGAAAATCAGTCTAGTGGAACTTATAGCCAATAAACAGGCGAATGCAACAATATATGGTGTGCGTATGTTCTTTAAGCTAAAGGTTTATGGAAAATGCTAAGCTAAAATGCTAAGCATGATGCTAAAGGTTACATCCACTGTTTAAACGATATATCTTCACCTGCATAAGAAAGAAACGTCACACAATAATACTTACTGTGTTAAACCAAATTTATGACCAAATGGTGTATGCTAAGCTAAAATGATAACCGTGTTATACAATGCTAAAAGCTACTCCTAACAATGTTATTACCTTCTTCATATGAAAAGAAAACCACATAACATGACAAAAAGTTTTACACATTCAATGTTTGGAGCAAATTTAAGATAACCCAGCTGTGTCATATCTATTCTAAATACTAAATATTGCTACTTCTAACGTTACATTTAAGTGTTTAAGTATGTGCACCCTTCTCAAAACAGTCTAAGATGGTTTAGTCGACAAGCTAATCTGACCAACTAACAAGTGACTAAAATCCACATAAAATCAAAAGAAATGGGCCTGACCAACTGGGAGTCTAACTAACCACCCCAGGCTGGATTACGCAAAGCAAAACAATGCAATTCACCTAAACCGCAGTACAGTGAATTCCCTGCCTTGACAAGTCCAAAGGCCTCAAAATCGGTTCAGGTACAATCACATATCGAGCACACAAAAGCAGCTCCTGTCAGGCTAAACATGCACCGGGTTGCTTTGTGTTTACAGCCCTTGCTAAGTTCACTAAGCCAGAATAAAAAGCAAAGAGATGAAATCCTTGTTGAGTATTTTGCCGTGTTTGTTTGTCCGCAGAAATCTGGCTCAGGAAGGAGGTTTGAGCACAGCGGGTCCTGAGACTCTGCTCGTCCTGATAAGTGTTTCTGTCTCAGATGAGGCGCGTTTCTACCTAACCACACGCTTTCTGTTCCAACTCCCAAATATGCATGGTGGAACCAATTGATTTCTGCTTCACAGAAATCTGAAGGCAAACCAAAAAAGAAAAAAACGACTAGAATTTGTGTTGCAGCAACACAGTATATACTGACCAAATTTGCAGAGCGTAACAAAAAGAGAGGGCAATTTCAAACACGCACTTCTATTTTAATGAATGCATCGCTTTATGCAATGCTGTGCTTTGATATGCAGAATTTAAGAAATAAAATGGCTTATAAATCTAACATAACAACAAGCAAAGAGTGTGTGTATTCAAATTCGTAAATCTCACACTGGGCCTCCCTTCTTCAAGACTCCTGTCATCTTTAATGCCTGTGTCACTGGACCGTGATATAGAGACAGTGAGAGTTGCATACGAAGGGCATGGGTGGGATCAAATCCCTTTTCCATTTTCCACGCAACATCTGCATTAGCGGCCAACCTGCACTTCAAAAACATGTCACCTGGATCCCAAGGAGATAGCGGAGAGCCAGGTAGACAGAGTGCAGACAAGGTCAAGGTTCCTCAGCAAAGTCCTAGTGTTCAAATACCCAGAACGAAAACAAGCAACGCTCCGTCCACCTCCTGCACCTCCCCTGTACTCCTCTACCACCTTCCTCTTCTCTCTTGGAAATCTATAACATTCATTATTTACACATGCGCAGAGACAAAGAAACAGGTAGATGAAAAAATGAAAAGAAAGCGGTTAAATAATTGAATGCTAGGCACCTTTAAAAAAAAAGGAGAATCGGGGTGAAAAAAGAAAAGTAGGTCAGAAAAAGAGAAAAAAATAACATCAAACAGAAAAACTCGCAACAAAGTAATATATACTGCAAGTACGCTCATGCAATGTTCAAACCGTATCGCTCTGAACAAGTGCACATCATTTCAACACCACCTGCCCTCAACGTCTTCGCTTAAAAAAAGGTTAATAAAAGAAAAAAACAACACAAATACACTTATCGTTAAGCCACATCTCAGACAATCTGAATCCTGATATCATTGCCAAATTATTCCTACTATGCACTTCTTCGTTCTAAAATATTATAGTTTATTTAACACAGTTCCATGATTATGTGCATGCGGGTGATTCAAATTCAATTAAATATGTTGGCAGTATTCTCATGATCCCTATATAGTCATTAAATAATAAATATTCCATATAAGAACAGTGATTTAAATTATGCATTTTTAAATGTGGAGCTTTAAAAACACCAAAAATCATTCTTTTCCCCTCAATATCTATTAATTTATTGAAAAACACAGCAAATCTGAAACTTTAATCTTCTAAAATCAATATAAATATTATATACAGTATGAATAAAAACAATACTGTTTCTGCTAACAAAGAGTTTAAAACAAGCAGCATCGTGTTGGGAAGTGTAGGTCTTTGAGTCGAAAATTATCCTGATCAATTTGTCTGAGTATATTTCTGTTTTCGTGTTTATATACACTTTCACAGAAATACACAAGCATAGCCATTTGTTACATTTGTACAGCATAACAAGAACGAGCCTTCCCCTACTTACATCCAGAATTTCTCATCACTTTTCTTATATACCAATAAATAAAAGCCCCAAATAAAAATGTTCTGGCAAACTTCACTGAAGGAGTGACCTAAACTCTGTCGTAACTGGCTAATGTAATAAATACAGCCATCACAAATCAATATAAACCTACTTAACAACCTGTCTTAAAGTTGCTGACATTTCCAGCTAATGTGATCCATATTCAAGCCCATTAGCACGTTAGACCAGCACAAGAGTGCGCTGTTAGCACCACGCTGTTATTGTGCCGTGTCCATTTGGCTAATGCTAACGCTGCCTCCTCAGACAGGGGTTAAGTGACTGAGTCCGGTACACAGCTGGGAGGCTTAGAAAGCAGCCTGTGAAATACTCACATGGCCTTCAGCGTGGTTAACGGCACAGCGGCAACATTCACATGCCGCAAAATCAAGCCTAAACAGCATGATCGGTCCAAAAATTCTAGACTCCGAACACACGCACACCTGGGAGAAAAACAGCACTCTTTATACACATTATTCCTCAAAATGTCAACATGAAATGGAAAACGCATTTAACTTTCATAATGTGATGTAGTTATGAGTAAAAAAACATTTGGTGGGGAATTATACTGGGCAGCACGACATTTTAGCAATCAATTTCTTGGGCTCTGATGTTATCAATCACTGTTAATGAAGGGATCCTTTATTTATTTATTCAACCTTATTATTGTCGAACAGACATGTTTTTCCACTGGCAAACATAGAAATAGCAAAACATTAAAAGAATTCCTTTTTATTATTTGCATTTTTTTTTTGGACAATAAAAAATGCTAACCAATGCATAAATAAATAAATACAGTCTGACTATATCTAATTCACTGAACAATTTATTTAGTGATTCTATAAGATTGTATAATTAATACACTATATTTGTTTATTGGTTTGCCCCTATAATAAAGTTAACAATAAAAATGTGAAAAAAAGAGGAGGAAAAAACTAAAAAGTTAATAAAAGCACCAATCATATTCAATAGACTACTGATAAATAGTGATGTTTTATTGAGTGCTCTTTTATTAAACACTGATAAATAGTTCTCATTAAATGTAAGGATATTTCATAAAGAAGTACTCAGGTTTAATTCTAATTCCATGTTCTCCTTGTCTAGTCCTTCAAGTCCCTCAATCTTTAGTGCGTTTGCGCTATAAAACACCTCACAAATTGCTCTGGACAGCATCATCACACAAAGAGTGACCGTGTTATATCCTCCTCTAGGCACAATAAGAGGGTACTTTTACTTCCCCTCGGTTACAACAGACAGGTCCTCAGACCTCGAAGGCAGGTACAGACGTCCCTCTGTCATGTATTTAAGCATGAAATGCAGCCGGAGCGAGGGCTGACAGAAAGGCAGCAGCTGAAATGTTTGCATCTCACCTGAAGTATGGAAGTTTCCAGCTGCATAAATAAAATCCCCATGGCAACTAAATGTGGCTGGAGATAAGAGAGAGGAGGAGGATTTATGCCTTTTCTGAGCTGTCATGGCCTACAGATCTTCCTCAGGCAAAGCAGGCCACCTGCCACACATTATATTAACCGGCGCTCCACAGGACTCTCTCCCTCTCTCTAATGGATAGCTTCATTTATGCCCCATACAACAGGAACTTTCTGCCGCTGGTCAGGATTGAAACCAAGCTCTAAAATCATAGAGAATTTGCTTATTTTTATATATAGGAATTAGAGTTTAACTTTAAAAGCTGAGGAAATCTACTGTTAAAGACTGATTATTGGTGGTAAAACAGTGCTTAAAATTGAATAAAACCTGGAAAAAACTGTATACAGCCTAAAAGTGGAACCTGAGTCATATCTAAGAATGGATGTAAAAAAACAAACGTGCCTAAACTACTCAAAACACCTGGCAACCACTAACACACTTATATGAGTGCAAGTTTTTTACCACTCAAATTGTCCAACACCCATTTCCTGTAAGGCCCTGCTCAAGACTAGCTTAATACTTCAAATAGTGGTTATTGAGACATAAAAATGTCATTTCAGAATCAATTAAATGGGAAAAAGCTGTATACTGTACCACAAGCACACTAGTTTTGCACTGCTCAATTTAACTTTAGGTTTTTTTTCCAAGAAAATGCATAAATCGCTTAATTTATGCAATGCATAGTGAATTTCCATTTGGCTATGTGTTTTTATAAATGTTGATGACACAAATACGACAACAAAACAAATTCTTATAGAATCCTCTGCTTATTAGAAAGGATTAGTGATATTTGAATTATATTTCAAATATTGATTATTAAGACTTAATATTTTACTTTAAAATCAATAAAATGGAATGAATATTGGGGGAAATAAATGATAAAACCATTTAGAACACCTGGCAACCACAAACACACTCCATTAGAAGGCTCACATTCTTTTCAGAAAATGCTAATTCTATCAGCTACACCATTTCTAAATGAATTTTCGTATTTGTTTTTATATGTTGATGACCCAAACATGACACAGCAACTAATTTCCTGCAAACAAACAAAGGATGATGCACAGGGCGCCAGTCTGACCTACTTCATCCATCAAATGTCACTTTGTAAACAGCTACAGCTTTATCAGGCCATGATTTTTTTTTTGTTGACTTGAGCAATCAAAACTTGAGTGTCATATTAGATGCAACTTTTTTTTTTGATAAACAGCCTCATTTAGCTCACTTATTAGCAAATTCTGTATCACAGCCAGCAAGCCATTAACAATCTGTGCATGGGGACTCTAAATGGAGGCTAATTCAGATGCACTAGCTTTAATTGTGTCCTAAAATACAGCTGAAGATGTATTTCTACCTGACCATTTTAGCTGTTATGTTGAATTGCTTCAGGTAGGTTCTGTCTATTAGTAACTTCATCCTTACTTGGTCAAATGCAAAATAACGTGAGTATTTCAATGTCAGCACAAAGCTAATACGTGGCATATGGATCAAAAAAACAAAAAAAAACATTATGGGACAGAGGATTATTTGAGAATGTTAAAAAGCATTACTTGAAGAAAAAGCTCTGAGCAATTAATTTAATGTCAGATGCATTAGAACAGCCATCTGTTTATGAATCTCCCATCTCAATTCACAAAAAGCAGTGTACTAGCATACAGACAACCTCAAAACATATAGGCCTATATCATATAGGCCTACTTAAAAAAAAAAAATTGGCATTCATGATTCCATGGAGAACATTTAACATTTATAAAAACCCTTCTATTGCACAAAAGGTTCTTTACATTGGAGGAAAAAATTGATTATTAAAATGTTCTGAGACTAAGAAAAATTTAAGCAAGCAAATAAGTTCTTCACAGAATGACTGCGAAAACACATTTTTGGAAACTTTATTTTCTGTTACATTACTTAATTTGTCATTATAATTTTTATCAAAATGTAATCATTTTGCAAGACTGCACAGGTAGAGAAAAATATGAGCCAATAGCTAAACAGTCATTTATTAATGCAGCCTTTCTAAAATCTTGTCAGTAGTTAAAACTTTAATGAAACATTTAATGGCTGCAGCAGTTAGCAAATAATACATCTACCATTGCAGCAACACTACCATTGAGACATGTTGAGAGGATCTTAAGAGTGATCTTGACCTTCAGCCTCATTGTTCTATTCAACATCTCTAAACACTAGCAGATAAAGGCTCGAAATCATCATCTACTGCAAAACAGAAGCCATGTAGAACTAGTTTTACTCTAAAATCCATCACATTAAGCTGCGAGTACATTTCATGCCGACTTTAAGAACACAAACATTTATTATTCTCCAAAACTAGGGAATCCCTTCCGGCAATGGAAGAGTTGCTTCAGATGATTAGAGGACTTCACAACCGAGCCAGTGCATCTGAATCTTTGGCATTCACAACCTTTAACTCTGACGTTTTAACAGAGCTATTCCAATGCTCTGTTCCAACTGTTCAGTCGAATCCAATCCGAGTTAGATCCAATCAGGTGTTGGAGGAGAAACAGTGCTGAATGGAATATATAATGTGTGCGTGTATGTACATGTAATGGATGTGCGTGACTCAATCGCTGTGCATGTCTTGCTGTTTATGGGGTCAAAGGTCCCAATAAGCCTTGATGGAGGAGAGCTGGTATCTCTGTGAGCGCTGGACTCTGTAACGAGGAGAGACAGGTGTGCGGCAGACCCTTGGCCCTGCTGCGGCCCCTCAAAGGCCCCATGCTGGGAAGAGAGGTGGCCGTCCCTCTCCACACAGCCATTTATCTCAATTTCAGTCTGCCCAGCGTTCCCGGATCAAACAGCACTTAAACTAAATAACCCTGCTGGAATTCACCAGCAGACTCATCAACCTGAGATACATAAGCACACCACACAGTGACCAAACCAGACAGCCACTGCTTCAGCGGGTATACAGTACACCCTCACTTAAGACTAAATCATTCTTTTTTTGATTACATATGCATATTAGAATGATTTCTAAAGGATTGTGTGACACTGAAGACTGGCTGCTGAAAATTCAGCTTTCCATCACCAAAATAAATTATATTTTAAAATACGTTCCAATAGAAAACAGTCATTTTAAATTGCAATAATATTTAAATGTTTTACTGTATTTTTGGTCAAATAAATGCAGCACTGGTGAGCTTCTTTTCTTTTCTTTTTTACAGACCCACTAAAATCTATTTAGTATTCAACAACCTGACACATTCAGATAAACAGGTTTTAAATATGCCTCAGGAGTTATGAAATCATAACTGAGGTCATTTACATTTAAAACAATAGACTGAAGTGGCAGACTAGAAAGAGAAAGAAAGATCGAAAGAAGCCCAAATGCCTCTTACACTATTCAAAGTCTCCTAAGCCAAACAGTAGCTTTGAGTGAGGAACAAACCTATTTTTTAGCAAAATGTATTTGTTAAGATACAGGTTTGATGTCATGCCCCATTGGTTCCTGAGAAAAAAAACTGTGTGCCGGTTTGCAAAAAAATTACATTTGACAGCTGCAGCGAAGAAAACTAAATAACTACATTTGTAAATGTTTCTTTCTGTCTTCGCACAAAGCTATAACATGACTTGCAATATCTAGTCAAACATACCATTGACTACTTTTTTATGGCCTTTTTTCTCTCTATATATATAAATTAGCAGTATATGATTTTGGAACAACATCGAAATTTTTATCTCTTATCTCTTTAATTCTAAAGGTCAACGTGAGGGAGGAAAATAGTCAAGAAAACTACATTAGGACTGTTTCGGGTGCAAGAAACCTTGACTAACATTATAAGTGGCTTTCTAAGGGAAAAAAATAAACTGCAACAAAAGTAGAATATGGTCCATTTAAATAATTTCCTGGCTTTTGAAGCATGCAGCTCTTTAATGGACAGCGAGGGCATCTAATGCCAGTATGTTGGCGTGGTGATGGTGTTGGCATTGTGCTTTTGTTCGCTGGAACGCTTTCAGAGAGGAATAAAAAGGTGAAAATCTATTTAGTGGCTTTACGCCATACCTAAAGTGTCAAAGCGTGAACAGAATGCGGTTGTGCGAGAAAAGAGACATAAAAATAGAGGAAGCGCTGATGACAGAGGAGGCAGATCTGCTGTTATGCGCACTGGCAGGTAGTGTATCAGAAGCCAAGGGTGGTTGTACTAATAGTTCTAAATACACCCCATGATGAGCTATTAGAAGAGGCTTTTTGTGAATGTGATAAATAAATCCTCTTTAGTCAGTGTGACAGTAATCCCAGAGCCCCCGTGCCTACGTTTCTTACCAATCCATCAAGCGGCGCCTGCATATTATCAGCGCCGCATATTTCTCAAACGCGTTTCCGAACGCTACAAAGACTTCCCCAAACACGAAACTTCCAGCATGCCTGGTCTCAGAGGAATACGTGAAACTTCCCACGATGCCTTGTTTCATCTTCAGAGCTTGGAAGTCAGCGAGGGGCACAATGAAGGGCACTTCTGGAAAGGGGCATCGTTTATCTGAGCTATAAGCAATACGGCTCGTCTTACTAAGCCTATTACGTATTGGATTTCTGTTGCTCTGGCATAATTTATTTGAGCTGCCGTGGCTCAGAAGCAATAATACTTGTTTTTGATCAATTTAGAATGTCTTTGTGAAGGCGAAATACTCACTTGGGGTTGCTCACTGAATAAAAAAAAAAAGCCAAAAGATATAATTCTACCTCAGATGCAAAAACATACATGCATGATGAAAAATCTGAAAGTGTTCATTTCTGACTGAAAAGAGAGAGCGAAAAGTTGTAGGTATTGTTTGTTCTTTTAAAAGCCTTGAAAGACATAGTTGAAGATGTTATTCTACCTCAAATGAACAAAAACAAAACATACATCAATGAGGAAAAATATATTTCTAGGCTGGAAGTTGTGGAAAAAGTGAGAGGACAAAACAAAGTTAGCTTCTGTAAAATAATCATAAATAAATCTGGTGTCTCCTTTAGACGGGGTAAGAAGATCCAGAATATTTCACTCATAAAAATATAGGTCCGCAGTGATGAAATAGAAGAAGCTTTTTGGCTCCACAAAAAACAGTGAACAGTTCTTAAAAAAAATTTAATTTGTGTTAGAGTGAAAAACAATATAATCATAATCTGATTAACCTTTTTTACTATAAAGAACCTTGAGGAACGGAAAGGTTCCACGGATGTTAAAGCTTCTTAATGGAACCATAAATGCCAATACAGAACCTTTATTATTAAGAATGTTCTGCTTGTATAGTTTCTATTTTGGTGACAGCGCTGGCTAACAGTGCAGCGTTCATGTTGTGTCTGAATTACAGTGTATAAACGTAAACACTCTGCTTTGAGCTGTTCGTCTCTCAGAAATGATCGGTTTCTAAGTCTGAAATGGATCCATATTCTGCTTTGTTGGTGATGATTCTCATGCAAATCATTGAAGAATGTACAATAAAGACAAAGGTAACTCTGACTATATGAAAACATCATCAAATGGAAAATTTGGTTTCTAGGATTTCTAGGATTATTTAGCAAGGACAAATTAAATGGGTCAAAAATGACAATGAAGACAATTACATTGAAAAATATTAAATCATTTTTAAATGAATGCTGTTCTTGTAAACTTTATATTCTTTACACAAACATATTAAGCAGTAGAACTGTTCAATATTTATATTAATAAGCAATGCTACATTTTAGCATATTATATATATATATATACACTATATTACCAAAAGTTTTCGCTCACCCATTCAAATGATCAGAATCAGGTGTGCTAA
>JAUMHR010000072.1:2086236-2097672 GCA_032361145.1 Enteromius fasciolatus | reverse complement strand
AGGATCCATAAAGGGCAAACAAAGCATGATAAAAACAATCCATATGCCTGTGCATTAGATCCCATCCTCTGAAGACATCCAGTATGATAACAGACTAAAATATAAGTGCAGCTTAAACATTCTGACAAATAAATCTGGCAGGTTAAAAAAAAAAGACTGAATACATAAATTCATTATTTAAGTATTAAGTGTTCATTAATAATAAGACAATAAATAAAAAAAGATCAATTTAATTTTTTTTTTAATTTACACATCATAATTATAATGGAATATATTAAAATATATTTATCACAGAAAAATTTATATGTTTATAGTACACTACTATATATCACTACTAAATAATTACTAAATAAAATAAATAATAAACAAAATATTAAATGAGTTTCTTGTGTAAACAATGCCATTTAGTCCTGATATTAAATAATGTATACTAAAAAATAAAATACTTATTTTTAAAACTTTCAAAAAAACAACTATTTCCAAGATGCACAGTAACCATTCTTGCTTTAACACTCACACTGTAATAAAACAACAATGATAGCATCTGCTACTGAATCTACAGCACCACAGGAAAACACATGACACTGTAGGTGAATTGAGAGTCTTGAATATTAGGAGAAAAAAAAATTATAATAGCGTCGTCCTTGCTGGGCGCACAATAATTTACAAACTAAATGACTCTTAGGAGAATAGTTAATGGAATCGTTAAGGAACTGTTTCAGATAAATAACAACAGAATCCACAGACAATTTTCCGATGCCAATTTTAGGGGGAAACCTTAGCACTAAAACGTGTTAAACAGAGCTGAAAGTAGCAACAAACAAGCACAAATATTGCATAAAGGGTGTTAATGGCGGGCGTTCCGATGAGGAAATCAGCAGGGTGCAGATTCCGTGTGGGCCGGCTAATGAGTAACAACCTCGACAGTCTTTCTTCTCTAATTTTATTTCTTGGAAAAATATTTGTATAATAGTCCCATATTTTCCCAGCTAATGCCAAGGATAAGTCATTATGAGCCCATTGATAACTGCTGCTCTATAAGTCTGTGTTCCTCCTTAACCCCGGGCCTCAAAGCTGCGGTCGGCCCCGCGCCAACACTCCGCTAAAGAGAGCTTGAGCTTTCAGCACGCCGAATCAAATCCCAGCCAGTGTTTCAGTTCACATTAGGTGAATGACACTCACGCATATGCTTTGCTGAAAGTGCCAGAGGAGAAATCTGAATGATTCAGACCGAGCGTGTGTGTGTGTGTGTGTGTGTGTGTGGAGAGTCTCGCAGCTCAGTGTGGGTGGGTGTGCGCTGTGAACACCGTACCCTCGGCAGGCGTCTAGATTGACTCTCTCCTGTAGGCTATAACGGGTAACATCTCTGATGTCATGAACTTGAGTGAGACACTAATGATGCCAATTTATTCACAACTACAGCTCTTACTTTATCATTCCACACTTGTTCCTTAAGGCCAACTGCAGTTTCCAGCACAAGCTGAGCTGGGAGGATGTAAACCGCGCTGCACAGGAAGTCCAACTTCATCCATTTGCTGGGACAGAGCAATTAAATAAACAAACTGATCTGCGATGAGAGTATTTACTTCTGGCAATAATGAACTCACTTTTCAAAGTCAACACAAAGTCTATTTTACATCCATATTATGACAATTTACAGTGAAAAAATCCTAAAATATTCCTCCATCTGAAAATGTAACTCATTATTTACTGATAATTGTCCCCTTCAGCAAGCTGTTAAACACTATTACTGAATCACTGACTCAGTGAAGTACATCAAAATAATGCTTTTCTTAAGAATTGGACATTGCTGTTTCTTCTCTGATAAATACTATATATATATATATTATTCAGCAGAGATGTATTAGAATTGATTAATTAAAAGTGGCAGAATTTTAATTTGACAAAATATTTCTATTTCAGATAAATGCTGATGTAATACAAAAATAAATTAATTGTTAACAAAATAAATGTTGTCCTTTTAAACTCATATAAAAATGTCATTTATTATAATTATAAATTATAATATTTATAATACATTTTTATAATAATAAAAAATTATTTAAAAAATAAATATAAATTTCTTGAGTAACAAAACAGCATATTAAAATAATTTCTGAAGCATCATGTGACACTGAAGACTGGAGTTATGGTGCTAAAAATTCATCTTTGCATCACAGGAATAAAATTACAGTTTAAAATATAATAAAATAGAAAATTTATTTAAAAGTGTTAGTTCACCCAAAAATGTTTACAAGCTTTATAATGATGTGTTTTGTTTAACAGTCCAAAAGAAGTCAAATAAATTGCATGTATCCATATTTAATCTGAAAGAAGAAAGTTATATATACCTTGGATGCCTTGAGGATGAGTAAAACATGGACTAATTTTCATTTTTGGATGAACTAACCCTTTGCATTTGTAATAATATTTCACAATTATACTGTTTTTACTGTATTTTTGATTACAAAAACTCATCCTGGGTGAGTCTAAGTCTAAACACAACTTTTTTTTAAACAGAATCTGATTTCCTGTTGACTTTAAAGGCGAACTCTTGCTTTGGAAGTGAGTTCTGATGAAATACTTTGCAGAATGGCTGATGCTATCACATGACATTAAAAAAAAATACAAAATAAACGCACCTCATAGTGAGATTCGTTTGTGTTCTTTTTAAGTTCCTTGGGGGTAGGCGAGGGGAACAGGGTGTTGTGAAGAGAGAAAGAGGATAAAAGGAAGGAACGAAATGATGGATAGAGCAGAGCGGGTGGCTGTGATTCACTGTTTTGTCACCTGCAGCGGGACTGACCTTCATCTCTCCCCAATCAGCCTATTTACTCAGCATCAACGCCTCTCTTTCACTGGAGTGCCTCAAATTATCAGTGCCATTATTCAAAAAAGACAGCGGCGTGGCGATGCGTCCAGATAGCTCTCAAAGCCAACTCCATCAGCCGCTGCTAACATAGCAAAAATCACACCCCTCAGGAAGAAGCCGTCTGATTCGCCGCCGCTTCGTGCGCAACGGAGCTTAGCATTTAATTAATTAAACTTAAAGCGCTGACTCTGCCCGCAATTGGTCACGGCTCTTCCTTTTTGTCTGTATTATTGCTTTTTTTTGCATGTTTCTCTCTTTAGCACACCTGACGCTAAATAAAAGAGTGAAATACGACTCGTAGCACATCCTGCAGGCTTCTGGAAGAGTTCGGGTCACGGCCAGCGCTGTTCAATTAAGCCTGCGGCTATTTGTGTGTGTACAGTAGCGGTCTCTCCTAACATTCTCCATTATGTCTACAGTCCTCGCTGTCATATTTGATTTGCTGCGCGATGAAAAGGGAGGGAGTGCGTCAGAGAGACTGTCAGTCACCGCGGGAGAGAGATACGGGCAGAAAAAGAGAGCGCTTGAAAGGAACGGCAAGAGAGCAATGAAGATCTGCTCAGAGGGAGTCCGCATTCGCCTTTCGTCTTTGAAATAACTTCCAAACGGCTGGCCGTCGCAGTCGCCGGCATTGTGTTACCCACCGCGGCATCTGCATCCTATTAATAAGAGCAAAAGAATCGCAATTACACTCTATTACTTCAGAAAAGCGGTGCGAGTAATTTATAGACTGGATCTCGGCCAAATGGCTGCTGTACCAATTAGAGGATCATCTTCTCCTGCTTTGTGCGAATATTTGAGGGCAAACATCTCACGCCATTTGCATGAGGTGTCATTTTGCTGCCAATGATTACAGAGTAGGGAAAGTCTTTGCCCACATAAAGTAAAACATCTGGGAATGTTTTTCCATATATTACGTATGTATTTATGCATTACTGTGTTTATGCATGTCAATCCGGGAGAGATGGTTTCACCTGGAAATATCTGAGGCGAGCCAGTCAAAACCACTCCTTCATTCATATTTATGCATATACCGTGTGTTTTCCCTCCAAAAGCGACACAGTGTTATCGCGCTCAGAAATCATATTTCCCTGATAGGTAGGATGCTTATTAGGAGAGAGGACGCCTCGCAAGGTTTAAATGACAAGCTAACAAGCTTGAACAAGTCACGGTTGTTGTTGAAGTGTTCTGTGAGACGCTACAAAAGAGCACAGCGAACCGTCACCTGCACACAACACCCACAACCAATCCCAAATGAACACGGCATAAAACCTTATTATTATAATTACTTATAAAAGGACAATTACTCTGCAAAAGCAGGAAGAAAAGAAAAAATACAGCATGGCTGCTGGTTTAAGCTGGTCATGTGCTGGTCCTAACCTGGTCCTGAGCAGGAGACAGTGTCTTAGGACCCGCTTAGGACCAGCTCAAACCAGCAGCTATGCTTCAAAACATAGCCTACCTAAACAAAAATATGCTTGGTCCTTGGTATTAGGCAAAAGAAAAATAGCATTACCAACCAATTCAAGCTCATTTTTAATTGTGATTTCCCTGTTGTAAAATCCACCATATGCTGGTTAGATATGTTTTGAAGCATAACTGCTGGATTAAGCTGGTCATGTTGTGGTCCTGAGCAGGAGATAGTTGCTTAGGACCAGCTTAGACCAGCTTAAAGACTAACAACGTAACAAAAAATGTGATTTTGCTTTTGTGTAGGTGGTTGATTTAATTCAAACCCTTAATTTGATCATATTGATGAAGTGCCATCAGAAAAATAAAGAATTCTAACGCTTTGAGACATTAGGCATCTCATGCAAATCACTGCAAAACAAATGTCAAATGAAGTGCTGACGCTAAATAGTTGGGGTTTTACATGCATTTTGTTCTACATTCATTTCAGATAATGCCAGATCTGGCTCAGCAGAAAACAACCAGCCTGAAGCTCTACAGCAGGTCTAGCTGCTCATTCTGTTGACAATGCTTTCAAGAAACCTGCCACCGCTAATTCATCCCGGGTCGACCGTTTCCACCCGCATCTTCTGCAGAGCTAGTAGCTTCGTTCTTCAAAATATGCTAAGCAGAATAGAGTTAGCCACAAAGTCTGAAATTCCACCTTAATTGTGGATTACGGTGTGGGAAAACGAAGCAGAGAGGATTTAGAGGGAAAGAGAGAGAGAAGCCCAGGGCAGGAACGTATGCAAACATGGTGGATCCGTGAAGCTGACAGCTGCTTTGATAATATACGATATTTTGTTGGCTCGCTGCAAAACAAGACGCTGGATCATGCGAAAACAAAACTCACCTGACATCCGTACTTACTCATACTAATGCCTGATAGACTTTCCTCACACACACACACACACACACTCTCTGAAACCTCATTTCCTCACAATTATGTAACTCCCTCACACAGTTACGCACAAACACACACCCTTTGGGCTATTAACAAAACCTCTGCATGTTTGATCTTTGACACCTCAAATCATGTTTTAACCGCTAAACGGCACAGCTGCAATCAATTAGCGGCTGCGCGCTACCTCCAGCTGATAGTGAGGAAAAGCTCCTGTGCTTGGCAGGCGCTGCTCTCCCTCTGGTGTGGGGTGGAGCGGGGCTCTAATGGGACCCAGCCGCCACGCTCGTGCCTTCCCACAGGATTTCTGTGTTTGCAGCAGAGCTGGGCCCAAGACACAAGGAAGAGAGCAATCCGGCCCTGGCGTCTCACAGCGCTGACATCATGACGAGGTAGGCTGGTGCGATTCTGACAGGCCCGGAGAGACTGCGGCAAAGGAGGCCCAAGCGATTATACGTCTTAACTCCGACAACTGGGCCCGATTGCTCACGGCTTCTCAGATATTATCTCCGATGGACAGTGGAGGCTTGGTTTGTTAGACATACGCTCTACTCAAGAACGCAAATACAGGGGCCATGTTTGACTGGCTCGTGCAGTACTGCTGAACAATCTCTAGGGGTGACCTTCAAATGTGTATTGCTTTTGTCAAGACAAACTTTGAACGTTGACTTTACAAAGTTGTGATACGAAAATTAAAAGATTGAAGATTAATAAAATGTTTGAATGGTAGATTGATACTGATAGAATGATAGCGAGAATGGTAGAAAGAACGACAGGCTAGACTAGACAGAATGATAGAAGAATGACAGATGGCAGAGATAGATGAATAGAACGATAGCTGGAAGGAAGGAAGGAAGGAAGGATGGATGGAAGGATGGATGGATGGATGGATGGATGGATGGATGGATGGATGGATCAGAATGATTGTAAAGAGTTGCAAATAAGATGGATGGATGGATGGATGGATGGATGGATCAGAATGATTGTAGAGTTGCAAATAAGTTGCAGGTCTTCTGTTTGAGCTTCAGGAACACTATGCAATGACAGCAGTAGACCTGAAAGAGTTAAAGACAAATAAAAATCAGCAGAAGAGACCGTACACTCACAATTCAACACTGAACTCTACAACTCAAGGCAACGCAAGCTGTTTATCCAAGTATAACTACAAGAAACCGCAGGACGGCCTCTGCTCACACATGAAAGCAGTAGAGCAGGGTTTAACTCCTCTAACTACACGCTGCAGTCAGTATTATTATGAGAGTAAATGAGCAGTGGCGTAAAGCCTGAAGAGAGATCTGGAGGGCGGAGACACAGCGAGAATCCGGCGCTATCCTACCATCTCACAGGGGAGCCTCCTGATCCTCAACCCGGCCTGCACCACAGGATCCATCTCACAACACAAATACTGCTGTGTTCACCCCAGAGTCACGGCAGGACCCGATCGGACATTGTTCAACCCTCTGTAGATGCAGTAATCATGGACAGCTGGTGTACCTGAGAACTAGACTGTAGAAAACTAAAAAGGTTGTATTTTCAAGTTCACATAAAAAGGTAAAAACTGAGCATAAAACCTCCTGCTAAACAATTGAATTAAAAGTGCATGCATTTCATATCCCTACAAGATCATGTGATACATGGCTACGTGCCATGAAGAAAGGCCGAAACTGTCTACAAGCCAAACACTCATCTATATCATGCACTATTCTGTCAGATTATTTCCTCCAAGGATACGCTGTTCCAACTAGTGTCACAAAACATTAGCTGCAATGTCTCATTTGAGGCACACAAGTAATGTTCTTCACTACATGTCCAAACCAGCAGCTACCCAATCTTTGAGTTGTCATGATGCTTTCAACAGGACTACAGCCAATAGATATAAATGTCACTGCAGTGGAAATGTCTTGAACTCTGCTCAAAAAGAAAAGAAATGTCCAATCAAAGAACTAACACTCTCAAAGGGTCCATATAAAACATGCTATGCTTTCAGTGAACAGAAACCGACGATTAATCAGGGAAAAAATGCACTATGGCTCAGTACTAGCTAAAAGACTGTAATTTAATAATAATATAAAATATATATATGCAATGCGTGATGCATATTGAAGCATGGCACTGTGTTCATTTACACGCAAGCTGATTATTATCTGCCTGTGTTCACAGCAACTGTTCTGCCTGTGTGAGAAGCTTTAAGGGCTAAAATTTGACTTTTAATATGACTATTATAATTATATATATATATATATATATAACCCTAATCCTATAATCCTAAAATGTTTAATTTTTTTTTTTATTGCAATTGCAATTGCAAAGTTACATTGTTCCCCCAGGCCTATAGAAGAAAAAACACATTCCTATCACAATGACACTCTACAAGCAGTCGAAACATTATAACTCAAGTGAAATGCATGCGTTTTGGCGAATGTTAGTGAGATATCTGGAAGTAACAACCCTGTGCTTTCTAGTATGAGGACATACACTCTATTAATTCATATTTATAGCATGAAAAGAGAAGTCCCTGTCATCCTACAGCCAGACAACTCAAGGATCGCCTGCCATGCCAAAACAAGAGCTGACGACTCGGCCTCGAAATGACGGCAAGGCCAATGCGGGCACCTACCGGAAGATTCTACATTTTTATTGCTTTGCTGCCGACTTCACCGAGAGTTTGTCTCTTTCACTGGGTCTGCAAGTTAGCTTCTCTCCTCCGCCTGCGCAAAATGAACTATTTAACCTCTTCACAAAGAAGTCTCTGCTTTTCTTTACCTTTCTTTAAAGGTTTTCGCCCTCTTTCTTTCTTTAATTTAGTGAATATTTTTAATGCATTTTTTAAATAAAGTCAAACTTAATATTCATCCAGTGCTTATCACTGTTTCTTTGCAAAGCAGGCCATAAATATTAATGAGGAGTTTCGTGTGGACCTGAAAGAGCCGGCTACGCATCGTCTTTCTCTGTTAAGAAAGGGGGGTTTATCACAAATAAAAACCCCTGGGTAATTTTTCACAGAAATAATTGCCCTGCATGTGGTAAATGGTGTTATTTTCTGGTATTTAAAACTTTGGCAGGGCTCCCCATGTAATGATTTGCTGGCTGCGGAAAGCTCTGGCTTGTAGACAGCAAGCCGGGCCGAGCCGAGCCGGGCCGAGCGAGCGTCAGAGTGGGAACCGCTAAACTAACTGTGGCCGCTCGGCTGGAAGGGTTCTGGAAAAGAAAAGAACAAATTCCAGGGAGGCTGGACTCCAGCAGTGCTGCTCTATTTTGGCTAGATCCATTTCAGCGAAATGGAAAAGAGGTCACAGACTACAGTACATGTCCGAAACTCTAGATTACAGCATACTCTCCTTTACTTGTTTGAAAAAAATTAAACATGGAAGAAAAAGATAAGACTCTACGAAAGAGGATAAGGAAGTCAAAGAAATATTCAGATTGATCTTATGAACAATCGGTGCATGTTATTCCAAAGAAAATAAACATGCTTCATAAATATATATTGAATTAGCCATACCCCCAAGGAAAGCGAACTAAAGTTTGAATTTGAATTTATTGAATTATAATCACACAGGTAATGCATTATTGGAAATTAACCCTCAAACACATTTTTTTAAATAAAAGACTGTCCATCCATATACCCATCTATCCATCCCATCCATTTATCCACCAACCCATCCATCTATCCATCCATACATTCATCCATCTACCAACCAATACGTCCATCCATTAATTTATGCAGACATCCACCCACCCACCCATCTGTCCAACTGTCCATCTACCAAACCATCCATGCATTCACCGACCCATTCATCTATCCATTCATCTACGCATCTACCCATCCATCCATCTACCACTCATCATCTACCCATCTATTCATCCATACATTTATCCATCTACCAACCAATCCGTCCATCCATTAATCTACACATCCATCCGTCCATTCTATCACCAATCTGTCCATCTACCAACCTATCCATACATCTACCAACCGAACCATTTGTTCATTCATCCATCTATGCTTCTATCCATTCATCCATCTACCAATTCATCCATTCACCGATATTAACCTTTTCACTTTTTTTAACCAAACATATAGTTTGAACAGTGAACCCGCATCCAGTTTGCTACCTAATTTAAGAATTGGAATCTAAAAGACATTCTAACTAACTCAATTTAGTCTCATTGCAAACTAATCTTGGGAGGAGCATGTACGAATCAACCGCAGCTGGCGCCGCATTAACTAATCAATCTCCTCATCTCATCCGTCCAATCAGAATTTAATAAACCCATTTCCTTCCCTTCGCATCTGGTCTTTTGTGCATCCCTCCTCCGCCTGTTCTCGCAACTTTCTTCACGGTGGGGCACGCAGGGTCCGAGCCGGACGCCGAGCTCTGCCCTCGCTAGGGTTCAAATCACTAGGGCTCGTAGTCCACCGACTTCCCGGCTCGCCCCCTGGACAGCACTCCAAACTCACTTACTATTCATTATGAGGAAGCACAAACTCGTGAAATGAACAGCACGCAACCCTAGAACACACAACCCCATTTTAACAATCCAATCAATTCCAGATAAACAAAATGCATTTTTTCTTGTTGCAAATCCTGTGTCACTCAGACATATGTCACATCCAATTGGTTGCAAATGCTATTTTGTGCTCATTAAGATGTTTTCAGCAAAAATACAAGCAAATTTTCCTAGTGAACCAGCATTAGGAACAGGAAGAGGGAGGTATGAGACCAGATGAGTGCAGCGCCTTTCACTCAGGTGGCCAGACTGATGCCAGGACGAGACTCATTACAACATTTGTCAGCAGTGCCGTTCTTGCTTGGATGGCGTACAAAACACGCGGCCTGAATCACGCATAGGAGCTCGGCTTGGCTGAAGGCCCTGATGAACATCAGGCACTCAGAGAGAGAGAGAGAGCATGAGAGAGAGAAAGAGAGAAAGAAATGGAGAATGACCTTCAGTGAATGTCACTGTAAAACGCAGAGGAAATTAACACAGGAGAACGTAGAGCTGGTGGAAAGATGGCGGACCAGGCCACACGGCTAATGACGGTCACGCTCAGGTCCTGAGCTTCTCTTTCATCACGCGCCGCTCGAATTAAAGCAAATGTGATTCTAATCACAATTAGTCTGCAAGTATTAAAATTTTGCCCCGTCCGTCCTCCAATCTACACGTTCGGTCAAACCGCCAATTTGCTCTTGATTGAAGATCGCGATCTTGAGTCACGGCGAAGCACTTATGTTGGGCAAACACTGATTCAGCCACAAACCACCCCAAACTCTGGAAATCAGATGATTAGAGCGTGTTGGCTCCGAGGGGTCTCTCGGTGGAGCTTTATCTCGCTGACCCTGCTGATTTTCATTAAAGATATCAGTAAAATTGTTGTTTTGAAATGAAAAGTCCAAGTGCTTGGCACACAGTGCTAGTTTAATTTCCTGTTGTTTTGGAAGCTTCCAGGGAAAACAAGAGTGTTGACGGGTGAGACAGACTCCTGTTATCAGGTGACACAAGACGCTGGGAGGAAAGTGGAGAACACACGTCTGAAAATGACTGAAACCACAACATTTCCAGTAGACTACAGTATCGAAAACCATTGTTTACGTTGCAAATATTGCAAAAAGCTGGCTATGTGACAAAATTCTGATTTATGCAAATGAGCGGCGATGACTAGCAACGATACTGCAGTCAAGTAGGAACACCTGCGACTAACCAACAGTGTAGGGCCACATTTAATGAATTAATCGCTGCCACTGTGAACATCTCTACATTTCTATCGCATGTTAATTTTGGATCAAATTTGAGTTCAATATCAATAGTATCATTCCAAAACTGTAATACTGTAACACACTGCACAGACATAGAATATAAAATATAAAATAAAGAAGATATTTTAATTTAAACAAATGTTTTGTCCATACAATGAAAGTCAGTCAAATTAAATAAAGTTAAATAAAATAAAAAATATAAAATATTTGCAAACCTTTTTTTGTCCATACAGTGAAAGTCAGTGAATTAGTCAGGTAATATAGGTCGGAATTAAAATAAAATTTAAATAAATTATTTTTATTCATTTTTACTTTTTTTGTCCATACAGTGAAAGTCAGTAAATTAAAATAAAATAAAATTTAAACAAATTATTTTTATTTTATTTACTTTTACTTTTTGTCCATACAGTGAAAGTCAGTTGATTAAAATAAAATAAAGTTTAAATAAATTATTT
>JAUMHR010000072.1:2055866-2081575 GCA_032361145.1 Enteromius fasciolatus | reverse complement strand
GTAGCCGTGTAATAAGCGGGATAATGTACAGGCAGCCGGTAGTTATCGCGAAATAAGCCCCTTCAGCGTGATACAAGCCTGAAAGCCTGATCACACTGTCGGGGCTTATTCCTGTGATAACTACCGGCTGCCTGTACATTATCCCTTACTTATTTGTACTTGTGTAAGTAATATGTATTGCTATTTGTACTACTTCCAAATGTTTGTCTGGTTCTCAGTTCCTTGTGACGGTAAAATATGCTTCTCTTCTTTTCTGTGCTACAACAGTCTAGTATAATTGTGCTTGGATGATTAAGAAAACGACTCTAGAGTAAATCTGGATTCTTTAAATTTTAACTTCTCATGCTTTGCATGCATTTCAATGTCTGACAAGTTAAAGTTTTATGTTTTGACTCTTAGGCTCTCAGGCCATTTCAAAGCCATGTGACTTTTTTCTTCTGTGGAACACAAAAAGAGATGTTTAGTAGAATATTTGCACCAAAAAATGACAAAAGAATGTCCGTTCACATAGAACGGACCATTAGATCTCATACAGTGTTCAGAGTAAACAATGACAGAATTTTCATTTTAGGTAAACCATCCCTTTAAGGTATCGATAATTAGATTTCTGTTTAATTTGCTATATTTCCTAGCTTTATTCATCGAGTTATGGTGTGATATTTTCTGCTGTGTGTATGTGTGTGTGTGTGTGTCCTGTCATTATATGTGGGTGGATGCAAATGCAACAGAAATGTAATACTTCCTGAACTTGTCAGAGATGAATTTTATCGGACTCTTCCTCCCCAGCACTGATGGATGAAGCAGATTGCATTAAAAAAGCAAAGGTCAAAGATCACGGCAACAGTGTCTCTTACGCTTCTCCAAACCTGTAATGAATTTTGAAAGATTGCCTGAGTGTTTGCAGAAGAGAATCAAGATCAAGAGAGAATGAGCAATGAACTTCTGTGGGAAATTACACCAAAGCTGGGGAGGGGAAATCGGCGCGGAAATGATTGATTGGACAGGCCAAAGGAAAATGACATCATGGATTTTGTTTATTCTCGATGGTAAGCGGCACGTGGCCTTTTAGCCCGCCGTGTGATTTCACATCGGATTGTTTTCTAATATGCTTTGATGACACGTCTGGAATCCAATTACTCACCCTACAAATAACATGAACAAACTCAGCACACTGTGGAGTGTTTTAATGGGGGCGGCACCTGTGTCACCCGCCGATTCTCACACCCTCTCCAAACCTGTTACTGCTGCTAGCTGTGAGATATCTGATCCCCCCCAAACCTGTGATATATCACAAACCACGACTCACAATACTGCTGCTGCTGCTGCTGGAGGAGAGCTTTCCTGTGTCATCTGGAATGCAGATGTTATGTAGGCAACATGGCATTTGGGTCCTAATCTGTTTAATGCCGGTTAATGTCACCGTGTATGGTACATTAATGTTTATTATGTATTTGTGAAATAAGACTCGTTATAAAGATTGTAGACATTTGTAGTGGTCTGGGGAAACAAATGCAAATGAGCTATAACTAGTGCTTTTGTTTATGTTATAAATCTTCCTTCTTGTAAAAACATGCATGTCCATATTTGCAAAAAAGAAATAAAGACAAAAAAAAAGCAATTTTATGAAATATTAACAGTGTGACCCACGTAAAAATACCAGCAAGGTAACAAAAACATAATGAACACACACACCCTGAACCACAAATGCAGTCATAAGCAGCACAAGTATATTAGCCCAAAATACACTGTATTTTTCTATTATGCCAAAAACGTTAGGATATTAAGTAAAAATATCATGTTCCATAAAGATGTTTTGTAAATTTCCTATCGTAAATATGTCAAGATTTTTTTATTAGTTATATGCACTGCTAAATAAATAAATTTGGACTATTTGATGATGATATTTTCTTTATATATATATATATATTTTATTTTTTTATTTTTTTCGCACCCTCACATTCTATATTTTCCAGTAGTTGTATCTCGGCAAAGCTTATTTTTTCAGCTTTCAGTATGTACATCTCAATTCAGAAAACTTGACGTTAAGACGTTATTTAACTTTTAAAATAAATATATTTTTTAATGAAAATACAGGCTATATGGGTCTAGATCATAGATTTTTCTTAGAATATTTTAATATGTTATATATTTGGTTTTTTTGAGTATATACACAACTGTCTCACATTGAGAGAGTTTATCTAGACATGCATAACAAAAAATAATATTTATTTTTTGTTGTGCATGTATAGATAAACTCTACTGCGTAGTTTTTTTCTTTCTAATTCAGTCAACACCGCCATTTTTTTGGTTTTGATAAGATCATCGTTGTCTTTGTCATTGTAAATGTGCTTCACTCTTCTATTCCATTTCTGTGCATCCGAACATTTAGAACAAATTTCATTCACCATAAATACTATTTGGCAGCACAGATCTGACTAGTGTCCTCACAGCTTGAGCTGGACAGCCATGATGTTTTTTCCCAGTCTTTCAAAGGCCTATCATTACTTTGAAACATAAAAGCTAGTGATGTATAGACATCCTGTCAAGATATAGAACTCTGTGTTATGGTGACATGTCACGTTTAATATCGTGCTTTCACATCAAACCTTCCTTACACTGTTGCTCTGATGACACCCAGAGCATGTTTGCAATGACGTGTGCTTTACAAAGACACCATACAGAAGACAAAACACTGGTGAAAGGAGAGAGGAGATAATTGGTTGAATGTAAATGAGTGAGCCTAACATCAGAGAGGCAGCTCGTGCATCTTTACCAATGCAAAACAAATAGCGTGTTTCAGCAGCTGTGATCAAATGTGAGAAATAGTTAGCAGCATAAAGTTTTCAGTTCATGTCCACCAAACTAAAAAGGCATTTCTGACATTTGAAGGTCGTTCTTGAGTTCTTTTATCCCACTTAAACTCGCATGGAAAAAAATCACCCGCAACTTGTCTTCTTTGTCACATAATGTCATATAATCAACAGCGATCTTTTCAACAAAGAGACTTCAACTTATTAATTTTTCCATCTATGCCTGGGCAAAGCCTCCAAATCAACATTCTGACTGGCTGTAATTGCAAAGCCACCATGGTTCGATACACATGACCTTTACTACCTTTAAAGCCATTTTCATTTCATACAAAAATGTCCTGTTAATTGCAAAAAGGGGAATAATTTGTTCACCATGCAGTGTTTTGAAGACAGTGTAAGAATTCATTTCCATCCTAATTTATCAATGCCATCGTCCAATGCCAAAAACCTTATTTTAAATATTAACGTGACTTTCCCGCTCAAATGTGATATGTATCCATAGCGTTTGCTCTGGACAGACACTGGGAATCTTTACTGTGAGATTAAAGAGGTCAGACAGTGTTAAAAAGTCTGATTTCTTTGCATATGTGCAGTTTGTGTTATTGCATACAGTATTTGCAATTATTTACTTCTGATGGGGTTCAGCATGTTCCTTTGAACAATTACTCAAAATATCACTTACAGTATATCACGCCAGATAAATGTGCTTAAAGCAACAGTTCACCTAAAAGTGAAAATTCAAAAATGTAGATTTGTAAAAATGTAGAATTACATCACGGTGATTGGGCGCCGTCAGAATGACAGTCCAAACAGCTGATAAAAACATAAGAATCCTCAAGTAAGCCACATCACTCCATTCCATCAGTTAATAGTGAAACGAAAAGCAGCTTGTTTAAGAAATGCATCATAGGCATTTTTACATCTGACCAAAATAACTAATAAATAATACATAATAATGCTTCCTCCAGTGAAAAAAACCCCTGTTGTCTTATATCAAAATCCTCCCACATATTCGTTTAGAACAGTTTTGGACTCTTTTCACTTATAGCTGGTGCTGGATCTGTGCATATTTCTCTCCTGATTCAAACAAAACTGCTTTGAAATTATGGACGTTTTGCTTCACAAGACATTAATTGATGGACTATTCATGTGAATTACTCGTTGATTATTGTGATGTTTTTATCAGCTGTTTGGACTGTCATTCTGATGGCACCCATTCACTTCAGAGGATCCAGCAGTGAGCAAGTGAATTTAAAATTTCACAAAGTGCCTCTATTATGGATTTTTTCATGCAATGTGTAACAAGTGTGTAAGTAAATGAAAACATCCTGCAAAGTTTTAAATCTGAAAGTGCACCGTGTATAAAGCCCTTTTAATCTCTGAATCATTGAAATGTTTTTAAATGAGCCCCAAGTCATTTCATGCTGACAAAATGAAATATTAGCATACTGCCCGCCCACTTGATGTTTTCATGTTGGTCTTAATGAAAATGCAAATTCATTATTTGTCACTAGGTGCTGCTTTTAGAGACTCTAACAAACACTGCTTGAAATTAAATCAACCAATCGTCGAAGGGGTTTGGAAAAATTAATCGTCAAAGGAATCATTTGGGAGTCGTTGAACAAATAAGGTAAAAATAAAGGCATATTATAAGAAAATAGCAGTGTCTTTTGACCTTTCATGCATGTCTGGAACTCCCAAAATCAAAATATGAACTTCTGATGAAAAACCAAGCAAGAGCATCAAAGTGGCCGGAACTCAATATTTTTCAATGTGAGCCGGTGGCGAGGAGAGTTGAAATCAAGTCAACTTTATGTTAATGAGCTATGACGTGGTTCGGCGACGGAACGTAGAAGTCCACCGCTTTAGCAGATTCCAGAAAAGGCAGTCCTGTAAACTTTGGTTCCGACCCTATTAGTTATTAGCACCCAAATCGCAACAACTCGATCCTCCATCACGATATGAATTTAATAAGAATGTGCACAATACTATTTATAGGCAACCTTTTCCCGCTAGAAAGCTTGTTTTTCAACGGGAATGCAATTGAATGCAAAACAACACTGATTTGACCAATTGCATTCCGCTAACGTTACACACAGGGTTCACACAAATTAATGTTCATTTAAAACCAAGACTAGTAAATGTCTCCTATTATTGAAATTAGACTAGCAATTTACCATGAACATTAAAAATTACACAACACACAAACTTTTTTTAATTGAAATCGAAAACATCCCTGATAGCACACATACGTCTGCAAGATGTCTGTTAAAGATCTCTTGATCTGGAAAGCATCTGCTGTCTTCAAACGTCTGGCAGACATCTTATAAATGTCAGTTTTACATACATTCTAAATCATAAACATCCTAAAGACATCTAATAGACGTCTATTTGACATCTAAAAAAAAGACGTCCACGGTCCAATAGACGTATTGCAGATGAGCAAACAACCTAAATAATATGTCTTGCAGATGTACATACAGATGTCAAATAGACGTCTCCTAGATGTACGTGTGCTATCAGGGATGCAACTACAAAAATGTTCTTTCTATCTATCAATTTCTTACTCTTACATTTAATATATTTCATGATGTTAACTTATACCATATTTGTGGTCAGTCTGCATAAGATTACCAAAGTTTGTTTGATTTGCGGCCCCTTTAAATACAAGACAAGCATTCAATCTAACGTTACGTCAGAAAAATCTCAGAAAAAACAAAAAAAATCTCTGTACAGCGTCGATATTGACGCTCTCGTCGGCGGTGGTGTGAACGCACAGTAAGGATGAGTACGTTTTGAAATTGGGGTAAAATGTGACCGGTTTGGTGAGATACTGTAGCACACTGTACTCCCGTTTGAGAAGGAACCAGACGCACGTCGCTTTCTCGTCCTCCACGAGTCTCTCATTCCCGCCGACTGATTTTGTTCCGGTGCAAGCGCGCACTCATCATCAACAAACACGCAATCCTGCAGGAGCCGATGGGCGATTATGGCAGAGAGCTTATCATCAGGCCGCGGCGGCGCAATCAGGAGAGCGCTTGATTGGCTGTCGAAGAGTTCCAGAGGTTCCGACGCCACTGTATATCTGAATCTCTGAGGGCCCATCACGCAATCTTCAGAGTCATCACGACTTCCTGTAAACAGCATATTAGCCACAAAAATAACCGGCTGACGTTCTGGCCCGGCTTTAAAGCTGATGCATACGATTTGTTATCTACAGTATGTTGCTATGGTGAAAGAGTTTGAGATTTATTAATATGTACAGCTGAATGTTTGATGAGCATACATCACAAATATACACTACTGTTCAGAAATGTGGGGTAAGATTTTGTTTTTTTTAAAGAATAAATACTTTTATTCATTCAGGGCACACTCGTTTGATGAAAAGTGACAGTAAAAACAATCAACTCCAAATAAATACTGTTCCTTTGAACTTCCTATTCATAAACAAATCCTGAAAAAAAGTTTTCACTATTAATAATAAATGTTTCTTGGGCAGCAAATCATTGTGAGATCAGCAGATTGATTTCTGAAGGATCATGTAATGATGTTGAACATTCAGCTTTGCACCACAGGAATAAATCACACATTACATTAAAGTAGAACATTTTCTGTTAAACTGTAACTGTAATAATATTTCACAATATATCTGTTTTTACTGTTTGCAGCATTGGTAAGCATAAGAGACTTCTTTCAAAAACATAAAAATATATTCCTCAACCTCTAACGCCTGAACAGTACTGTATAATATATAACTTTCAGAACAAGGGTATTTTCATGAATGCCATGTTAGGGCAAGTTATCACAATTATTAAATGATGAAATTTTATATTTATTTATATTTCATATTTTTATAAATACTTGATTACTTAATTATGATCTGAGCTAAAATGGTTTGGTTTTGTATGTTTTAAAAGTCTGTGGTTTTATGCATTTTTCATGAGTTTTGCCTGACAAGTACTAAGAAAATACTTTGTTTCATTAATAAGTTCCATCATTTTCAATTTTGCTGATTACAATAATAAATATTGATAGGATATAACACATTTAAAATGCAGATTTGTAGTTATAAACAGCAGGTTCACTTTGTGACAACTTACCCCATATAATTCAAGGACATCACTGTTATAGAAGCAAATATGTCAATATTTGTTCAATATATACTGTATATGTGTTGTCGAGTTAACATTAGGTACTATTTTAAAACTGTCTTTCAGTACTTACCCAATCCCCAAAAATAATCCCTGCTGAAAAATTGTGACAACTAGCCCCGGTCTCACTTATTACATGTCAAAAGAATAGCATGTGCGATGAGTTCATTAAATTAGGTTTATTTATGGAAGTTTTCGTGTACATAGTTCACCATGCAGTTTAACAGTAGCTATTTATCCACGTCACGTAACACAAACAGGAACACGACCATGAAGTAATATGACATCATTATACACCAGGGTTCAGACGTACAGTTTACATATTTACAGATGCCCATTCGTCATTCTCAGCCTTGCTGCGTGTCTGCTTTCTCACCGATCACAGGACACACGAGGGGGGTGAAGCAATGTTCAACAAAATGTAGTATCTGCAAGGCACAAAATGTTTATACATTTCTTTATCAGGGAGTAAAAAAAAAGGTTTCGCATCAAACTGCCAAAGATCACATGCCACACAACATCACACAACCGTCGTGTTGCATAGAAACTGTGGCGCTACTTCAGTCGGCTAGAGAGAAACGTGAAGCCTGTTTGATAACCTCCATGTGACAGACCACGACGTCACGTCTCATTCAAGGCTGATTAGGACCACATTACTGATTGATGGGGCGACCCTCAAATAACATGCCTTGACGCCCAGGCATGAAACAGCTGAACCGTCTTCAGGTTCAGTATCGTCAGGGATATGGTAGAAGAGGTTGAAGTGTACTTTAGCGGTGTACTTTTAGACAGGTTCGGGATGGTGGAAGACTGGTGAGGTAGCTCAGTCTTGTGTGGAGCTTGAAGTGGTGGTCACGTGTAAATAGTAAAGCAGCCAGGAGGAAGAAGATGAGGGTGCTGAGAATGAAGGACTTAGATCTCTAAAGTGCCAGACTAATGGCCCATGCACTAACAACCATTTAGGTGTCCGTTTCAGACCCCACATCACCATCCACAGACCCCAGAGAGCCTCCACTGGGCCGGTCAGGGTTTACACACAGGTGCCGCGAGACTTCCAGAGAATCTCTACGAGAAAACACACAGATTGGTATAGTTAGTAAATTTGTAGTAACTGCAAACTCACAGATCTTTAATCTAGAACACAGATACGCAGATACTTATAGCTTAACGTAGTCAAAAAATAAATAATGAAATCAAAATAGAATAACACACAAACAGTATATATATATAAGTTTGTATATATTGCTATTTTATGTGTATCTGTGTGTGTGTATATGCATGTATATATATATATACAGACACACACACAAAAGTATTATAATTTTTTTTTTATTTACACAAAACACAACATAACCTAAATCTAGTACATACTTAATATACATTTATATATACAATATAAAAATATATAGAAAAAGTATCAAATCAATAAACAATACTTTTATGTACTTTTTATGTGTATATTATTTCTCTTACATTCTCAGATCTATTTATCTATTTATATTTAAACTAAATGTGGAGAAATATATAATTAAATATATAATTCTAATTAAAATGTAATATTAAATGAAAATAAAATGAATAAAAATTAAATTTTATATTAAATATAGATATATTAAATATATTTATATTTTTGTAATATATAATGTATAATATATATATATATATATATGTGTGTGTGTGTGTGTGTAAATATACATTATATAAACAGTCTACTGAATTTATATTGTTTATTTTTATATGTATCGAAAACCTTCAAGAAAATGTCAAATTAAGTTATATAAACACATGCACATAATAATGTGCATTAGTTATTTAATTAATTTCTCTGAATGGCAATTAATTCTCTGAATTCTACTTCTTTCAATTGCAATTCAACATCCTGGTGACAATTTAATTCAAACTCGCTCTCAAGGTACAAAAAAAAGACCACACATGACCACAATGTTCTGAATCTGAACAGTACAAAAAGCATTACATTTGATTGGTATGTTTGGTTTAGGTTTTCTCTGTGTCGTGCATTTGACTGTGCAGTGTGAACTGAACCCACAACGACCGCAGGGCTGACATGATAGTGTCTGTAGAGACAGATAGTTGGCTCTCTCTGCTGTTTACCGTGTCCCTGAAGCCTCGGGCACTTGCTGAAATGTGTCCGACTCACCAACTACTAACAATCTTCAAGATGACCTTCCCTTTGTATCACAACACCGTCATCATTTCATCATTTATGTATGTGGTGGTTACACACCAAAACGTACATTTTCTTAGAAATATTTGCGAAGTGTTAGCTAGCCGCAGGGCTGTGCATCATTCAGAACCGCCTTCCAAATTTATGCTCATGATTTGAAAGGAAGACAATTTTTTGCCCAATCCTGTACTAGCTGAAGTCGGTGTGTTTTCCATCTGTTAATTCCGCCAGATTACAATGTGTCATATATTGTTGCTGTCAGGAAATTTATTTGAGACTAAGAAAGCAGTGCTCTTTAAGTTTTCCATCTGCTGTATATGCTTTTCATCAAGAGAAATGATTGCCGACCGACACATGTTCATTATTTCAGCTCTGCGCTGATGAGGCCACAGCAGCCACCGAGAAAGAGACAGAAAGAGAAAATGGCAAGACAATTCCAAGGCTAACCCCACTGGATATATGGACCACGTTACGTAATGAAAGCTTTTCAAACCAATTTACTGGTAAGGGAGTCATCATGTAGAAAGTACAGTGGCCTATAATTTAAACCATGACACTGCTGGTCCAGACCAGGCACTTGCGTCATCGAGAAGTGAGCATTTGGGTTTTTATCAAGCGGAATTTCACAAGCAACAAACAAAGGAAAAACACAAAACAGGCTCATTTCAAAACACGCTAACTAATAAATCACACTAACATGCGGTACGGAGTGCGATGGGAAATGGGCTTGCAACGCTTGACGTAGAGAAGACCCCGCGGCTGTTTTTCAGCAGTGAAAGTAGCCGGGAGGGAGAGGTTGTGTGTGTTGAAGCGAGTCCTATAGCACATACCTTGACCTGAGGCCTGCTGCTGACTCTACTCCTTCCTGCAGATGAGCTATCTGTCTGCGGACCGCTGATCTGAGCCCTGCAGCCCTCCGCAACCCCACCGCTGCTCTCTGACCTTGCCAGCTGGAAGAGAGAGAACAAGAGAAACACTGCCTTCATCATTTAGTCCTTAAGTTGTTACTTAAATTAGAATTTTTACATTTATTTGAATTTACTTAATTTTTGAATTTTAAAAGCTTGAATTTCTGCACCAAACACTTTACTAAACAAAATAGCAAAAATGATGATTGTCTCTAGACAGGTTTCACTTAACATAACAAAACAAAATAGTTCTTTGGATTTTAAAAGTTCGAAAAGAACTTGCTGGCAGGTACCACAAAATAAAACAAAATGAAATTAAATAGTTGGATAGGAGTTGAAATAGCTAGTAATAGATTGTAATAGCTCCCTTTCTGTTTTCATATGAAACCATCCAGTGATTTTAATGAAATCAATACATCCATATGAGCACAAGCACGGCAATTCAATTGATGACTTAAGTAAAATTAATTTAGTGTTTTCGCTCTCAATGATTAGCTGGAAAGCAGGAACTTAATTCGCCTGATATAAGGTCAAACGCAGCATTTGCAGACAGAGTTGGAAGCGAGCAGGGAGAAGTTTGCATATCAAATAGAAAACTACTTAAAAAGAACACAAATACATGCTAATTCAGTCATGAAATTAAGTAATGATCCTCGCCGCATTCTTGCTTATGAATCATAATATAATCTGACTGATTATGATTATTCTGTTCTGTAGACCTTAAAATTTTAAATCTACGCCTGCAAATCCTTCTTCCATTAGCACTTCAGGGGAAAAGCGGCGGGGAGGGGTGAGAGAATGAATAAAAATCCCCTCTTAAATATTTAGTCAACGAGATGAATTCAGCAGAAACGCACACCGCTCTCATTACAAGCAGATAGAGCACGGTGTAATGTCGAAACACACCTGTTTATGAGTCGACTTGGCTTCCTGTAGAGAGCGGCGCCCTTTCCCGACATTCTTCTGTTTCATCAACTGTGAAGCAGGAGCCCTTTCATCGCTATCAGTCTTCCTTATCAGTGGACAGTTAATTTTGGGATTAATATAAAGGCTGCCATCCTCTTTTAAAGGATTTGTAGTGGAGCAAGAGACTCTTATCTTAGTCATTACAGGGGAAATATTGGATTCAAGCATTTTAGTATCTGCAAAACATTCAACAGTATCTATCGGGGTTTCACATGGTAAAGGATTAAGATAAGGCGCCTCATTATGGCACTCTGGCTGACTACCAGCTACACTTCCTTGAGAAATACCATGTGCTTTTTGGTATTCATCGCAGTTCGGTGACGGTGCTGGGCTCGGCAGACCGAGGGCCTCTATTAGTTTGCTTCCGTGTCTCGTGGGCCGCTTGCTAATGGACATGCTGTAACAGAGAGGAGGGCCCAAGTACACTTCCTCAGTGCAGGCCTCGAAGAGGGGCTCCTCGTCACGGATATCAGGCGAACTGGAGAGGATCGGGGTGCTGCTTTTGTCCTCCGCGCAGGTGCTGACCTCTCCGCAGTCGCTGTCGTGAGAGGACAGCGACAGGTAGGAGTAGAAGTCGCCCTTGCGCAAATGGATAAGCCGATGGGAGTGCTCGAGGACCTTCTCTCTGATCTGAGACACGGATGTCGTAGGCTGCTCTGCTTGTGCTTCTTTGGTCTTCAGGGCCACAGATGTCATGTCAATGATCTCCATCACAAAGTCATGGACACTGTCACTCTTGGCCTCTTCGGAGATGAAAGCAGGGTGATTGCAGCCCTCTGAAGAGCTTTCTTGATGGTTCTCGTGGACGTCTTTCAGAAAGGCGGCGAGCTGCTTCTGTCGGCTGTGAGCGTGTGCAGATAACAACGAACACTCATCTGTGGGAGAGATGGAGGGTGAGGGTCGGTGGGAATTGTGACAGGGCAGCTCGCCTTTCAGCTGCCCTTCCAAGGAGCTCAAGCTCAGCTGTTCGCACGAGGACGGAGAGGTGGCGGTCAGCATACCGCTTTTGATGCTGTTGACAGCATCCCCCAAGTAACAGTTTTTAAACGATTCCCCTTTCCTGGTTAGCAGACTTCCCTCTTCCCTCAGCAGCTCGTCATCTTCATCCTTGCCTTTGATGTGAGTGCTCTCCACGTTCCCGTTCTCCATGTCATCCACGAAGCGGCTGATATAGCTCCTGGTGGCGTCTCTTCGGTTACCATCCACCTCCCGTTGCCCGAGGCTCTCATTTTTAGCATTAGTGTTGGCTTCCAAGAGTTTCAATGCCGACCGGCTGAGAAAGTGACGATCGTCGGCAGTCTTAACCGGTGACAGGATGTCTTTAGACGTGGAGCCACACTGCAGCTCATCCACTAGATCTGCTTCATTTTTCTCTTTACTCTGAGATCTAGGCTTCATCCAGCTTTGAAACTCACCCTTTATATAATCCAGCCCAAGAGCAAGGGAACCTTCAATGTACTCCTCCTCTGAGGTTACACTGGAGTCGTCGTCTTTAATACCGAGCTCTTCTTCTGTAAGCGTCAAAGTGGAGCTGGAGAGAAGATCGCTGTCATCCTCGTCATCTGTACAGGCAGAAGTGCAGGAAACATTTACGACCATACTGATGCTCGCATCCGTCTCTTCGGCTTGTTGCTGGCTCCGGCAATGTTTACGGAAGGATGCGTTGGAATCCGCAGCCACGCAGCGGTTCATTTGCACAGCTAGGTCCTCGGATGCCACGGACGAGTCCTCTGTGCTGCTCAGCTCCGTCAGGGAGGCTGCCGAGCTCTCATTAATGGAGGAGGGAGCTCCAGCCGAACGTGACCCACGCCACAGCGAGCTGCTCTGGAGCGTTACATCAGAGATGCTACGAGTCATCTTCATTGCAAGAGGGCTTTGGATGTTCTCCAGGCGTTTGAGAAGTTCCAGAGTTCTTCTGCTGAGCTCCCCCGTGGGCTCCACAGCCGATTCAACATCTCTCAGACTTTCCTTACTGCCCGTGTCCTCTGCGCTCTTACACGGAGCCAGCCAACTTTCCAGGGAAGTACTACGAGTCAGTGCCTCTTTGCTCGATGGAAATAACTCTCCTACTGCAAAAAGAGAGTCAAGGGAAGACCCCTGGGAGAGCTGTGCGAACTCCTTTTGGAGCTTTCGGTGTGTAGTCACCCTCTCTTCATCTCTGCTCATGTTGAGATATTTGTCGTTAGGCTCTTGGCTTAGCCCATGAATCTTCATTGGTTCTTTGCGGTGTTTCTTCCTGCTTTCTCCACCATCTTCTCTCTTCTTTCTCATGATATGCCATTGGTGGTCTCTCTGCCCAATGGTAAGACCGTCACCATATTCTGCACACTTGTTGGCTCGCTCCAGAACTCTGTCTATATCTTCATCTGAAACTCTGTCTCTATCTTCACTGGTAGGAGGGGTGAGAGTAACACAAACCTTCGGATCATCGATCTGGAACAGCAGGCAAACCTCAGAGTTACCTGTGGTCTCCACGTCCCCTTCACTAACTATCCCACTTTCACTCTCCGATCTCCTGGCTGAATCTGATAGCAAGCCCTGCTTCCCCTTCAACAGGTCTCCCAGGATATCAGGTAAGGATTCGGCTGAGGAGAAGGAGGAATCCATGCTCAGCCTTTTCAAAAGTGACTGCTGGGATTTAGTTGAGGATGATTTGTGATTATATTGTGGTTGTTGGTAGAGTTCAACATTATGCAGACTGTACACCTGATAAACACGAGAAAACTCCGGATTTAATTCTTCGTAGCTCAAGGCTGTTCCACGCTGTGTGTCATCTTGGCATGACTCGGTGAAATTCAAATGCTCCTTTGGGGAATTAAGGTGTGATTTAGATCCAGGCGTTTGCTCTTCTTCACAGTCCTTTGTATCCAGATCACAGATGGTCATGTCCATTTCGTCCCACTCCCAAGAGTCTTCGGTCTGGCCGTGGAGCTCCATGAGAGAAGGCTCAATGAGGTTCTCAGGAACCTGAAAAGAGGAGAAAAAAAAAGATGTCAGGGGAAAAGAAATACTTGGTTCGACTTTTAATTACATCAAATGCAAATTTAATCTATGACAAATACGTTTTTGCTTAGATATGGGCATTCAGCACAGGGCATAATTACACAAATTGCCTTGCTTCTTGTTCAAGCAGGAAGAGTCTATTTATATGATCCTCTTTATCTCATTAATCTAATAAACTGGCAAATCTAACACTTGCTTTGTATGTCATATATCCCATAAAATGAATTTTTATTAGATTTCTGTTTATTCTCTTTCTGCTGATGAGGAAAATACTAATGCACAGGCTTGGATCGCTAGCGCATGATAAAAACCCTCAACTGTGAGAACAATCAATCAGTCTAATCAAATAAAAATAATTTCAGTTAGCTGCTTCAGCTAACATTTGTACCCCGACTGCAGCACATAACGTTTTAATCAGATAGACTAATTATAACCTTTAGCTATGCCATTACAAAACTCATTTTGCCGTTTTGTAGAAGGTTAAACAAGACTGTCTAGTATGGCCAGAGTTTTTTTTGACTGAGTAGCAGGCCTTGTGTCTGCTACTCCATTCATCTTGAAAGTGAAATCATGTAATAACTTGGCCGTGTCAATTAAAGCACTTAAAGACCTTTTTTCTCCTTTTAACAGTCGCTCTTTCACTGGTTTACCACAGAGCAGGTGAAAGTGAACTAAAAACCATTATGTCTTTCGTTGACCTTCAAACAGAATTCATGATATTCCAAAAAAAAAAAATCCTCCTAAAAACAAAGGGTAACAATTGGATTTTTTTTGTTGTGAGCAAGGCCTCTTGAAGCATTCAACAGTCAGCTATTTCATCATCTCACAAAGTGTACTGTATTCACAAAAACAAACTCTCCCTATTATTTTTCTTTTCCTTTCTTCTGCGCCCGCAAAAAGTGAAATTGCACTTCAGCCCCGCAAGGTCAAGCTGAGCGAGGGGCGAGTAATTTGTCTTCCCCGAGTAAGTGAGAGGACGTTCACAAACAGGTTGCTGGGTTTTTCTACGTGAAGCACGCAGCCTCCCCAGAGCCCTGCTGCTGCCATGCAGGAATGCACAACATCTACATGACAAAAGGCGAAGTCTAGCCCTAGGCCCACTCCCCCGTTTAACATGAACTGTAACGGTCCCACACATACAATAAGAGACAAGTTAAGGGTTCCGTTTTTAGGATAGGAAGTCTTTTTATACGGCAGTGAACACGGTATGTGCGCATGTTATGTCCTTTAAGAGACTGCTTCCTCCCTTTCAGTGCAGGATGGGGACACAGGATCAAGCTATTTCATTGCTACGGGTTGCTCAATATACATTAAGAATAGTCAGTTATTTCTGGCGGCATCTGTAATCGATTGAGTTCACAGTACAGTGAGCATCTGGGGAGCGCATCTAGCCGCTGTCCTCTTACTATGTGTATTCAAGAATAATATGTGGCCACTTTCCCTGCCTTATACATCATTCTTATTGCACTGTTACAGCGACGCTGCACTATATTATTGGAACTAGTGTATTTCTGCTTAACAAATTGTTCTGGACAGCTTCCTTTGAGCAGAGCAGCATATAAGGAGGTCTTCGAAAAGGCGGTTCAATAAAATACATATTAGAATGCAGATTTTTGGAATGAGTCATTGCATTAGGAAACTTTTATGATACAGTATGTAAGTGTGCCGTCAAAGATTAACCCCCAGTTAATCAGACAAGGCCAGACTAAATTGCATGTTTGAGCTGTCTCCGATGAAAATATCTTGCTCTGACATATCTTAAAACATGTCAGTGTTCTGTCTTAAGATGCACACCTGTAATATTTCCTTACAAGGCATTTTTGTAAAAGCTGTAGATCCCACCTTCTTGCACGACATGATTGGCTTATCATGTACAATGCCTGCACACTATTGGTCAAATTGCTTTTCAGTCACTACCTTCAGCAAGTATGGGAAAAAAAAGAAAACTAAACAAAACCTGGAAATTTTAGGCAATTTAGAAATCCCAGCCAAGACGTGCAGGTAAAAGAAGACATATAATCGCTCTAATACTACTATTTATCATTGCATACTATGAGGTTTCACTAAACAGTTATGCTACTTTACACTATCTGCACTGTACCATGCATATTTAAATTAAACAATTTACTTATAGACTGCACATTTTTTAGCATTATGGAAAATAGGAGGTAAACAATTTTGTTTAATTAAAGGAGGTGTTTGTGTGTATTTGCAAGATGGGAAATTGCATAATGCAAATAGTATTTTTTTTTGAGCTTGTTTGCACCGATTTGCATAATTCCTTTAGTGAATTAGGTGATAAATAATGCAAACAGAGCACACAACTACTTTTTAAAAATAATATACAGTACACATTCTAGTATGCCACTCCACCACAAACACAATTAAAACGTCCGTAGCGTGGATATATCAAGAGAGCACTACCTGTGCATGCACCACTTTGTTTATATTCACCACCTATGTTGTCTTGTTTACTTGTAACTGTAGTGTATATGTGACCTGGTCTCTGCCCAGCGTGCGTTTCAGTCTGGTCTGCCACTGAAGGACCTGCATGACGATGGCCTCCCAACGTCTCTCCAGGTTGACCTGCAGCAGCTGCAGCGACTGGCGCTCTGCCTCTGAGCTCTGCTGTTCAGGCCCGTCCAGCAGCCTCTGACAGAGCCTCAGCACGGAGGAAATGCCCTTCCGTCTGCCCCGCACCTCCATACACAGAGCCTGCAGAGACAGGAGCAGGTCAGTCCTCTCATGCACTCACAGACTGTGTTAGTAAACAGGCTTTAACATCCCTGTCGTCAGGTACAGGCCAGGGTTCATGTGTTAATGCCAGAGAATTTGATGAAAGAAAGCTTAACTTTGACTTAACTCTAAAAGCTTTGAAACTGCAGTTTGTGATGCATACGAGCTAACTTAAAGCTACAGCCAAGAACAAACCGAAATAATAACCCTAAATAACTGTTAAAATTGTAAAAGCTGTATTACGAAAAACTAAATTTAAAGTAAAAGAAAAAAAAAAAGAAAAGCTGTTTAAAGAAACACTCCATGTTATAGATGTTAATACGGCAATAATCAATTAAATAATATATAAAATAATTTAATAAAATATCATAGTTTGTTTATAAAACAAATTATAATAATAAAACTATTACTATAATTTAATAATTTATAGACATGAATGCAAAAAAATAAACAAAAGAACAACACTGATAAAAGCTGTATTATAAACCTAAATAGTATATTTAAAACAGTGACAGATATGAATACAAAAAACATTTATTGAAAGATGTATAAAGGACAGACATAAACAATAAATGTAAAAACATACTGATAAACATTTTTAATAAAGAAAAGGATGTATATAAAACCCCCCAAAAACTGATAAAAAAATGAATACAAAAGGGGGAAAAAAAAAAAATATATATATATATAAAAGTAATTAAATTAAATTAAAATATGATAATAATTTGTATATAATGATGTGCAGGGACTTCCAGGAACACTTGATTCATTTGATGACTCAAATGAATCAGTGAATCATTTTTTTAGAGCTGCTTCATTGACATGAACAGTTTAAATGGAACAATTTGTATATCTTTATTATTATTACCGAATTCAACTTCTGAAAACATTTTACTAATAAGTATCAAACAAACTGATTAAAATGAAATGAATCAATAAAATGAATCAGACTTTTGAACAATGGAGAGATATGTTCTGAAGCACTTCTAGAGCATATGTACATAAGACTCTTCTTATAATATCTTAGACATGATGCAAAAATAGAACAGAAAAAAACCTTTGCACAGTCTATAAAAATAACTCTCAGTGAACTGTTCTCCAGCATTTGCCACAACTGCAACATAGGGTTTTATTGCTAGCCATGCATGTGAACTCGGAGCCACTGAGTTTCCGTGGCATGAATGAACATAGTGAATGAAGAGAGAGAGACGGATAGAATGACACAGAGAGAGAAAGAGAGACTCCTGTGTGCTTGATGAGGTCTCCACAACAATTCAGCCTGTCAGGAGCGTGTAAATCACATCCCCCTCTTCCCATAAACACCACAGAATTAAATATTTAAAGGCCAAAGCTGCAGTCCCATGCTTCAGTGTCCAGCTATGACACTTGTTTAATGAAACCGCCAGAGCATACAGACTCTTCCAAAGACCACCACGCCGGAGCTCGTTCTGGAGGGGCTGAAGGTATCCTGACGCTCTCTCACTTGCACCAAAAATCCTGTTTAAATATGCAGTGGCAGCTTTGCGAAGAGACGGCGCTACTCCATGTGCGTTACAGGACGAAAACATTTCGAGAACAATTTATGCAAATCCCGCCAGCCCCCCAAAAAGCACCGTCTTACATTTTCTGTACATTTTTCAATAAATATTAAACACCATTACATTTCACCATTACATTTAAATTGGATTTTATTTTTCCTGGAGTGCTCGGCTCCTCTGTTTTAGCATATTTCCCTCTCCCGTGTCTTTTAAACAGGTAATGAGACTGTAAAATGCAATGGCAGCGTGCCTGAGAGGAGGCCGAGGAGCGAACGCGCTGATAGAGTTGAAACTTTGACAGAAAGAAACGTGGGAGGTGATGGAAAACTGGCACTCAAATGGACACTTTTTTAATGGTGTCTGGGAAATGTAGTGGTCTGGTCTCTTAAAGACACATGTAAATATTTTACGGTAAAATAGCTGGTCAAAGTTAGACTTGAAGTTCAGACTGTAGTCTCAGCTTCTAACTAGGTGAAATAGGCCATTTTATATACCCGATGCATGTTAGAAACCACATGGCCATAGACTACACAAAGCATGTTTACTTATTTTGCAGCGAAAACATCTAAAAATTCTTAAAACAAGATGAATTTACTTCAGCACTGCATAAAATATTAAGATCTGTTTTTATAGATTGTCTCTTTAATACGAGTGTATTTCGTCCTTCACTGACAGATTTGTAGTATAAACAAGTACGTGCACAAATCCACCAGTGCAAGAAAAATACACTAGTATTAAACAGACATGTCTTCATATCATATACAGTCAATTTATTTAGTTTCAAGGACTTTTAGATATTTTATTGAAAACATGTTAAAAAGAATAATTAAAGGGGATGAAATGGGGATGAAATGTTCCCTTTTTCTTTCTTTTTTTAGCTTTCATTGCAATTATAGATTTCTGGCATGTCAGAAGAAACCATGTAACAGAAAGTTTAATAATTCATAAAACATCCAATGTCCCCTCATTATGTTTTTTCTTTTCAGAATGAAATAAAACTGAATGTGTAAAAAATTACATGAAAGACAGTGTATTTTATAAAGCTTTTCTTATAATTATATAAATCAATTCTAAAGATTTGTCGACTTACAGAAGGTTTCCAGTCTAAGAGCATATCCTCATCAATCGTCAAAATGTCTTCACCCTTCATATATGTCAATACAATACAAGTGACAATGTTCAATCAGGTGCCCTCAGATAAAACAGCACAAAACATGAGACTACATCATTGCACAACGAGGTTTCAGGGATGCTGTTTCTGCATTACTGGGTCTTATAAATTGATTGAGTCTTATTGAGGAAGAGGAACAGTGCAGTATAATGCGCCAATATTTGCTAAAAAGCTTTTCCAAACACAGTGTGTGAGTAGGCTGTTTTTCCTTCAGTATGTGAGTCTACACAATGACTCCATTTCAGACACACAAACCAGCACTGAGACTGAAACGCTGGCGGGGGGCCAGTGGGCCCCGGTGCCTCAGTCAGATATCAAAACACCCAGAGAGGTAGACAGAGAGAGACAGAACAGCATACTGTGAAAGAAAAAACACAGATGAGACAGAAGTATCTTCACTGTTTCTCCCAGACAGCAATAAAAGAAAAAATGGAGACCCGGTTTCACAACACATCTCCTGTGTGCCTTCATACGAGCACAAACATTACTCATCAAATTTTCTCAGAAACCAATGATCTTGGCTGCTTCATGCATTCAAACTCCAAACTCAAATACTTCTGTGTTTCTGACTCAAACTTTGGAAATTCAGATTTGCATCCAAAGCCATCGTAAAATGCACAACGTGCACAATGGTGACTGTAAATACTCCAATAAATGTATTGAGCAACTTTAAATAACCAACGATTAGACCAGTAAACTACAAACCTTGCAGATGAATTGCTTTTTCAAATCAGCATTATTATCAGTCAAACTGAATGACTTGGAACATAAGTTGAAAAAAAAGAAAGACTAATATAAAGTATATTTCCATGCAATAATAACGAAAATAAATCAGAGTATAATTAACTGTAAAGTAATTAGTAATTATAAGCAATCAATTGTCTACATTTTTACTTTTTTAATGCGTGACTTAGTATAAAATTTTGCAACTCACCTGCATCACAAATAAAAATATCACTAGACAGCAATACATTTTTGCAAAGAAATGTCAAATGTTTTTGTTTACATATGTGCACTGTGTATATTTATTATGTATATATAAAAACACACATGCATGTTTATATGTTTATATATTAAATATATTTGTTTATGATTTAAATTACATGAATATACATATACATGTGAATATTTCCAAAACATATACTGTAGCCTATGTGTGTGTATTTAATACATTTATACGATTAATCGTTTGACAGCACTATTAATAATACAAATTGGCAGCCCAGAAAGTATAACATGAAATTGAATAGAAATTAACCATGACAGAGAGAGACTAAAACAGTAATAAAAATCTATTTTAAAAATTCTAAACTACAATAATTCTGACTTTTCAGAAGCCCACTTCACATAAAACGCCCTCCGGGGAGTATTTTGAGAAACAAAACATAAAAAGCTACCCTTGAGCTGTCCATCCACTGTAAGAAGAGACGAGATTGCGGATGGATCATCTATCAGGTGTTTTTTAATAAAGCTATCAGCGAATGAGCCGCCTCGCGTCGTGCTTAGGCGCTAACACAATCTCCAGAACGGCAGTGCGACTGTTCTCTCTCGTCTCACTCCCCTGGCTGTTATCGTGTGGCTAAATCCATCTGGTGTACAGTATTAATCTACAGGTCTCTCGCTATCAGAGTCTGTAATCACACCTGAGGCGGAGAGCCGAGCCGTGAAGATGCATGTGTATTACACAGACCTCCCAAGAGTGTTCCTCCAAAAAACTGCTTATCTCTTTATTCAGCACAAAATGAGAACAGGCCGTGCCTCCATCCAGACGCAGCCTAAAGCCTTTAAACTCCAATTCCCCATCTCTCCCTCCCACTTAATTTCATTAAAATCTAAGCCTTATGATATTCTGACATTCTTTTTTCTGTGCGACTTAAGTGCGAGAAGAGTTTAAATGACGCGTGCACCGGCGCTGACGCGCTTTCCGGAGGATTAGAAAAAAAGCCAGACGACAGGCTCTGCTCTTTCGTTTTCGGGGGTATTTGTTTCCCGCTCTCCGGCGGGAAAACGAGCGCACACTTCATCTCGCTCTTTACAGCCGCAGCAATTTTAACATTTTCAATTAATCTCAGTGAGATTGAGGAGCGGAGCCCCAAATCCCCTACAGTGACGGCAAGGACACGGGAACGGAGCTCCGACGGTGACCCAGTGGATATTCAATCAATTACCATTAATTAGAAATCTCTGATTAATTCTATTTGTTGATTAAGTCAATTAAAACCACAAGCACTTGTTATCGCAAATGAGTATAACGAATTCATGTCGGCCATTTGTTCCCAGACATGTCCCCTCGGCTCCGACCGGCTCGAGTTTCATCAACGGCTGTCAGTCGAGGAGGCCTCGTTCCTGCGTCGCGCTAATAGAGAGAAATCGTACCGCAGTGAGCTCGTAGACAACAAAAGCAAACCTAACCAACCGAAATTCGATGTCAGCAGACTGATGCAAGACATATAACACGGGAAAATGAAGGATCCTGTTTTGCATTCTGCTTGACGTGTTCGTTATTTCAAATCTGTCTAAATTAGCCGAGTCTGAAATGCGTCGGTTTGAGTCGGGCTGTCGTTGACCTTCCATAAAGCTTGTCTTTAAATAAAGCTTATTTTTAATTATTTTTCCCCTTTTAGACAAAAAACTGACAGCGTTTTCAAAATGAGACTAATGTGTTACGAACGGCAGACGTCGTCTTTACTGCGTTAAGGCAAACAAATGGCAGCAAAGTGATAACATTGCCATCAATGGGGACATTTTCTCATTAGCGGCTGTAAATGAAAGCAAGCGGCATGGACGTATAATGAAAAATACGACTCTATGCGTGCAAGTGTGTGTGTGTGCGGCCAGTCGATTGTGTGTGTAATGAACAGTCCTGTCACCTGTCTGCTCCCCATTACTCACTGATGAGACGCTAACTCTGCGTTTGGCTCTCGCGCACGCCCGTCCCAGAACTGACTTAATGCGGTTAGCACTTGCCAAAGAACAGGAGTTCCTTATTCCTAATCATGGAGAAAGTATTGATATTATATCTGCGCCGTCACATTCAATCAGCCGGACGGGACCCGGAGGATGAGGCCCCGGGGCCCCACGCTGCAGAGAGCTGATCAAAGGTGCCGGGGAGAGACGTGGAGATGGACTCTGACTCGTACGCTGCCGCAGATATTCAGTCTGGCTTCCATTTAGTCTAATTCTCCCGTGAAATTCCTTTAATGGGAACGTGGTTTGGAGTTGGAGGTGTTTTGAAAGACTCCCGGTGCTGCTCGAAATGACAAAAGCGATCTCTGAAAAAGACGATAATAGCTAAGACAAAGAAGATGATCTAGTACGGTTTCCTATCGACTATGACTGTAGCTCAATGCTATATACAGACTTAATAAATTCCACAATGTTTATGGTACAGGAATAAATAAATCCCCAAATCATGCAATTTTTTTATGTGATCATATATTAGATTTTCGCCCTATAGACAATATTGCTCACACCACAAAATAGATCAGTAAATACATTTTAGAAACTGTGCTACTTAACATTTTTGTTCAGGGTACTTTGATGAATAATAAGTTAACAGCATTTATTATTTAACATTGTGAATGTGTCACTTTTGATTAATGTACCGCTGTCTTGCTGAATAAAATTGTTAATTTCTTTCCTTTAGATCGGTTGTAAAACGCACACCTTTTATGCAATCTATTAGAAATAAGCATAATAAGCATAACACTCCCGATGCCTTAAATGCCTTCTATGTAGGAAGCTCACTAGGTTTTGAAACGGAGCGTCTATTTATAGAGATAACAAATCTTCAGATTTCCAGCTCAGGATACTGTAAGTAAAACAATTGTTCACTAATGACTGAAGTTGGCATGCGGTTCCCGTCATCTCTCCTCTCCCTGACAGGAAATGTCCAACCCTGGGGTTTTAATATCATGAAGGCACACTATTAAAGGCAAGACAGTTATTAATGAAAGAAGTGAAATTGGCAGCCAACCACTCTGAACCGTCTGACCAGAGAAGGTTAAGATACAATAGAGTCTAATTTTAGACGACTTCACTCCCCCCCAGCAAGTAAAGAACTTAATGCTTTTTATTCAGGGGAAGATGGACATTTTTATGATGACATTTTAAAGGGTGACCATACCTGTTACTCATAACGAAGTATCTCACTATCTCTCCTTTTCCATGTATTTCAGGCTTTTATTGGCATCAGGGATCTACGCTGAACAGACAGCTCCGGCCGTTTTACACAACATACTGTAGAACATTTATAAACTCTTCAACTGCCCAAAGTGGGGTTCAATTAAAGCATAATAATATGAGATGAAATGATTCGAAAAGGTTTCTGAGGCGATCTCAAACCACTGACCCTTTCTGACAGAGTAAACAACTCTCACCAGCACACTACACAATCACAGCCACAAAAAAACCCCACAATGTTACAATGACTAACAGCACCTTAACTGTAGTAAAACTGCTTCCACACATACAACAATGATAACCAATAATAATTATTATAATAAGAATTCTCGCATGCACAAAAAAATACACATACACGAAAATGCCTTGCATTTTATGTATGTTTAGTTTTCACATGCATATGCAGGCATGCAAGTTCTTTACTGTATGCAAATGTAAAGTTCAGTAACAATAAATACTATTAATAGCTGTTGCTGTTAATATTTTAATACGTTATATAGATTTAGAAAGATTATTATTAAAATAAATACTATTAATATACAAATAATATAAAATAAAATAATAATATAATTTTGATTATTATTGCTGTTGTTAATGTTTTCATTATTATATAAAGACTATTATTGAGATTATTGTTAAAAGATACAAATATGATTTAATTAACAATCTCTAAAAATAATTATTATTATTTATAGACAATAGTAATAATATTAAATCTATAAATAATAATTATGAAAGTAATAATTGTTGCTGTTAATTTTTTATCTAAATAAATATTTTGCATTTAAATAATTTAAATAATAATCCATAAATAACAATATTATTTTTTATGATTATTATTAATGATGTTGTTTTCAATATGTTTATCATTTTATATATATATATATATATATATATTATAATTGGTAGAGATACATTTAAAAAAATATATTATTAATATATTAAATATATTATTATTATTATTATTAAATTATATATTATTTAATTATAATAATCTCTGTAAATATTTTTATTGTTATTCATAGACAATAATAATCTATATGTAATAACAACAATAATTAAATATTATTATAATTATTATTATTATTATTATTATTATTATTTATAATAAAACTAGATTATTGTATGTTTTTCTGAACAAAATGTTAGTGATGGAAGGTACTGTATTCACACACCTTCCTCGATCCAATCAAGTCTCAAACTGTAAAATCAAGTCCTGACTTACATTATTTCACTTTAAATACACTGTTTCAAAGGAACATGTCATATTCCAGAAGTAAAACATGCTGCAAAAGCTTCTGGCTGCTGTGTTTGAGTTCAGCTGTGAGCTGGTGTTTGAGAGGTGTAGATCTCAGCTCTCCTGCTGATGTCTTTCGAGCTCTCTGTGATCACGCCACATCACACCAGTAAGCCAATTCACGCTTCAAAAGCGGTCCGAAAAAACTAGATACATGTAATCATTCAATTTTTTTTTTCTTCCCAAAGGTTCATCCCTTTTAGTGCAATGTCAGAGTCCGTATAAATCACACTTCCCAATATTTCCAATCATCGTATTATTATTTTCTTCAGACTTTTCCTGAGAAATCAATGTGAGCCTTTTTGGCTGCGTGTCATTTGATCAAATGAGAAAAGCCAGCCTTATTTCCCCTCCTGATCATTTAGCCCTGTGTATATTTAAAGCTTTTCCTCACTTATGTTTGTCACTCAGCAGGTGGATGTAATCAGCTCCGCTACCTGTGTTTTGACACGTCTTGATTAATACTCCAAGCTGTTTCTTAGGATTTTAACTCAAATAATTATTTCATATAGATTTTCAGTCAGGGGATTTGATGTGTGCTTTTTGCCCTGTATTCATTACAGGATCATGGCTCAAGTGAAGCAGGTTATTTTTAGAGAGAGTTTGACTAAGCAGTTTCATTTCTGTGTATATGCTAAACACTCGACTACCTGACATGATGCCGTCATGTATGCTAGTTTAAGCGTGTATTATGGTTTAGTGAAAATGCAAAGTGTTATGATGGCTAATGAATAGCTGCAGGCTTACAGGTGTTATGTTATG